>NW_022046116.1:35708-67352 GCF_001654015.2 Drosophila navojoa | reverse complement strand
CTCTAACCGATAGTCGTAGAACAGCTGTGTCGTTTTTGCAATTTAGATTTTTCTTGCCCAGTTCAAAAGTTGTTTCTTAAATTTAATGCATTTGTGTGTGAAACGTACAAAATGGAGCGCAAAGAAGTGGATACACAACAGTTCATCGACCACGTAAGCCCCTGTCACAATTAGCAATGAGCTTATTAACATACATATGTTTCGAACAATTGCAACACACAGACGCTGCTGGCGACGGAGTTGATGCAAAACAACTTTATGATGGATCTCATGGACCACACGGGTGTATTTCCGAAAACAGAAGGACCCACCAATCTTAGTACCACGACACACCACAGCACCACCAATGGCGGCGGCTATGTGGAAAAGCATACGCTAACATCGCCGGAGCTCAATTTTCACAATACGATCTTCCAGTTCGTCAACAAACATGTTGTCGAGGAGCCGAACGGAGCGCGAACAGACGCTGTGCCCACGTCACCTGAACGCACAACAAACAACTATGTCAAAGATACGGACGTGGAGTTTCTCACACTAAACAGCAGTTTCTTGGATCGCGCTGATGCGGCTGCAGCTGCAACAGCTGGTGGCAACGAGAATGTGGTGGCCCAGCAGGTGCCACAGCCCACCTTTCCAGCTCTGGCCATCGAGCCGACAGTGCCCATTGACGTCAATGCAGCGCTGCATGGCGACGATCTGCTCTACGCCCACAATGCATCCGTAACGAACGCACGCAAGGTGCTGCCCCATAAGAAGCGCATCTCACGCAAGCTCAAGGGTTCTGTTTGTGGTCTTATGGAGGGCGAGCTGGAGCAGCATAAGCATCAACATGTCGTGTCTACAGTGGCCAACTATAGCTGCGAAATATGCGGCTATGCAGTGAACACACAAATCGAATTTTATGCCCACCTCAAAGAGCACTACGATCCGGGCAGTCTTCAGCAGCGTCTAGATGTGCCACAACAGCAGCAGCAGCAACAGGTGCAGCAGCAGCAAGTGCAGCAGCAGCAGGTTCAACAGCAGCAGCAGCAACAACAAAAGGAGCCGCTGGACATGTGCGGCTTGTCCGCTCAGGATAAGGTAAGCGACTGCATCTAGTCACCAGCCGGAATGAGTAAGAAGGTGAAGAAGCTGAAATGTATCTACTTTCTTTTTATCTTACCAATTATTCCCAAACTTGACTAATAAATATCTCAATCTCCTTTGTAGTTGCAGCAAGAGCAGGCCAAGCTGGATCAAGTGTTTCAGGATGTGCAGCTGAACTTTGAGAACTTTCACAACATTAGCCATGTGGATGACGATGTGGTGGACGATGTGGGCGTCAATATGGTCATACATGCAGATGCCATGTCGCTGCACAAAGCCGATGGCAAACTGACGCCCGTCGGAGCTGCGAATGCTACTGCAACAAATGCTGTGGCCGTTGTGGATGATGTGGAGTTCAGCGATACGGAAGATATGTTAGAGGGCATACGCAACGTGGTGGACAAAGTGTCTGTAGAGGATACCTGCGATGCGCCTTGGTTTAATAACAATTTCAGTGACATTGCCTTCTCGGGTCTGTTGCTGCCGGGCGAACCGCCGCCGGTGCCCCCTCCAGCAGCACCTACTCCACCCGCTGCGACGCTACTAAAGTCGTCAAATCACATGGATGACCATCCGCAGGATGAGCAGCTGACGCTGAATTTCCTAAAACAATCTACACAACCCAAACTGGAGATGGGTCACAAGAAAAGCTACATTGAGGCAATTGCTGCAGCTGAAGCTGCGGCAGCAGCAACGGCTGCCATGACAAACTCAACCGCAACCTCAATGTCGCCGCCAGCACGCACGCCCACGCCCAACGATGGCTCCACCATCGAGCAGCTGCAGCGTTCGCCTCTAATGCTCAGTGAATCCTTTAAGCTGGAGGATGTGGAGACCGCAGCGCCTACAGTCAGCGCCAATTCATCGCCAGCGGCGGCCGACGTCATCGACGACAACGCAGATAGCTATCTCATGGAACCGGACAAGCCGCCGGTCGATGAGCCTAGCGATACCAAGCGCAAGTTCCACTGCGATATTTGCGCCCGAGATTTTAATTCATACAATGCGCTCAAGTATCATCAGTATACGCACACCAAGGAGCGAGCCTATCCGTGCAACACATGCGAGCGATCCTTCTACACGCAGAGCGCACTCAAGGCACATGAACGAACACGTTAGTCTTGTGCAGAACAGATCTTATATGTCTTGCATTTTCAATATTCTTCAAAATATTTCAGATTCCGGCATCAAGCCGTACAAGTGTGAGAAATGCGACTTCAAGTTCCGGCAGTGGGGCGATCTCAATTACCACATCATCTCACGGCACACCGAGGTGAAGGCGCACATGTGCGAGTACTGCGGCAAGAGTTTCTCGCGGAAGTACTCCCTAGTGCTGCATCGGCGCATCCATACCAGCGAACGGAACTATGCTTGCCAATACTGCACGAAAACGTTTCGGGCCAGCTCCTATTTGTTGGCCCACACCAAAGTGCATACGGGCGAGAAGCCGTACTCGTGCAGCGTCTGCGATAAGAAGTTTCGCGTATCCGGCGATCTGAAGCGCCACACACGCATACACGATCCGGCACGGTTGGGTCAAACCACATCGGAGTCGGCGACAAAGAAACGCAACAACAAGCTGAAGCAAATCGAGGACGAGGATGTCGAGGCGATCATCAAAAACAAGTCTGAAGCCCTGTGCGGCGATGCTGAACAGGAAATCTTGGGCTTATAGCCCAATGCCAAAAGGTTTCTACGCAAATAGTATTAGCGTGACAAATACAAAGACGACAACGTCTCTGTACAATGTATATAGTTAAGAAGCAGAAAGAACAACAATGAATGTAATTAAGAGAAGTAGAGCTAATAAATAGCATTAGGAAAATTCATAGAGGTTATCAATGATAAAGCAAAGAGACCAAAAGAAAGTGTTTAAGGAAATTTCAATTTAAATGGAAGATCAAATAAAGTTGGAAGTGTTTTGTGAACATAAATAACCGATATTTTAATCACCTTTAAAAATACCGTTCCAACAGCTTAAAAAAAAACTCGGTTCACAATTTCTTTTTTTTCGCTTACTATTGCAGAGCATTTCTTTATTATTTTTTATCATCTTCGAATTTTTTTTTTCTTTTTCAATAATTTCTTCTTGACTTCCTCCTCTTTTCTTTTTGCACTTGTACCGTTCATCGACTTAATTCTTAGGGTTTTTGTTTTTACCATTCATCATGTTTAATGAGTAATTTTATACACACATATATATCTTTATATATATATATCTGTATATATATATATATATGTATATTTATCGTAATTATTAATGTAACTATGTACAACACAAGTGCCGTGGGGCCATTTTGCTGTCCCTGCGGCCACAATGAAATCTTTGTATTTCGTTTACAACTTAACTTGTTTATCATTTGTGTTTCAAAATTATTCAACATAACCTGCCTAACTCAACTCTTCTTCTTCTTGTTCGTCTTGATTTGTGTGCTTGTTTCTTTTGTTTTCCTCTCACAATTTGCCTTTCACTTTAAACTTAAAAACTAGAACCTAGTATCGGTTGCTTCACTTTGCTCTCTCTCTTTCTAACATACGCTCAGTCCATGATATCTTCCTTCCTCCATATATATGTATATATATATATATATATATATATATAATTTCTTGGGTTTCGTTTTCCTCTTTTGTTTCACAAACGTTAAATTTAAAATTAAAAAAAAAAAATGATGAAAACTGCTTTCCTAGTACCTCGCTTGACTCTAATCCTGCTCGATCTTTGATGGATTCATTACAGATTTGTTGGTGGTGTGGATTATGCGTTTCTGGTAGGTATCTCTCTTGCTCTCTCTTATCTCGCTGTGTGTATAAGTAAGTGTGTGTTGGAAATTGTAGGGTATATGTGATTATTGTGACTACATTTTGGATTTGAAACGGAAATGTTTTGCTTGCTTTTCGCTGCTGAATATGAATTTCAATTGGTTTTACTTTTGCTTTGAATATTTTCGTTTTCTTTAGGTTTTTTTTTTTTCAATTTTTTATATGCTGTACTTAAAAATGTATGTTCTGCAGCTGTGGCATTTTTGCTATGGTTGCACACAAAAAATTACTGTTATTTTGGTTTTAAATTTAATATTGGATTTATTTTTTTGGGTATTTTGGGTTTTTGTTTTTCTTTACCATTTTTGTTTTGCTTACATAAATTGTTAAAGAAAATTTAATGCTGCTTTACTAATACACTTAATGTTTTATTTTTTTCTTTGCCAATTATTTTTTATTGATTATATGTTCTTCTTTGACTATTTTGTTGCGTTTAGCTCAATCAATCAATCATCAATCAATCAACCAAAAATCGTGTTGTTTTGTTTCTGGTGTTGGCAGCTTTTTGGTATTACATATATTTTTTATTGTGTATTGATTTTTTTTATATATTTTTTTTTAGCTTTTTTATAAAATAGCTTGATTTAATCTTGTACATTCAACACATATTAAACTGTATTTACTTTTAATTTTTGTTTTTAACTGCCCAACTGAGTTTTTGGTTTGAATGTTTTGCATACAAAAATGTTTATTGTTTTTGTGTTTATTTTGTAATATTTTAATTTTTGTTGTTTCTTGTTGTTTTCTTTTGCTATTGTTGCCTGTTGCTGTTTTCTTTTTGTCCCCAGTGTTTGCTACGCTATTTTCTCTTTGCTCTTCTCTGCTTCCCTCACATTTGCAGCTTCTTAAATCATTTTTTTTTTTTTTTTTTTTTTTTTTTTTTTTTTTGTTTTTTAAAATTTTTTTTTAAAATTTTTTTTTTTTTTTTTTTTTTTTTTTTTTTCTTTGCGTTTTACACAATTTTTATAGAAATATAATTTTTTAGTTTTTTATAATTTTTGTTTTCTTTTGAGTCTTCGTTCTACAATCACACCACAATTTCTTTGTTTTTTTTTTTTAATATTTATTTTATAATAATTTTTTGTTTTGTTTTTTGTTTTTTTTTTTTTTTCTTTTAGTTTGTCTGACTGCAAACACATTTAAAAATATTAAAATACTTGCTAACAAATGTAGCTCTAGCCAATTTTGAAAATGATTTCTTCACCTCTTCAGCTTCTTGCTCTTCTCACCTATTTGCTGCACACAAATACAATATTTACAGTTCTGTAGCTACTACAAACATATATAGTTATATATATCTAAACTTTGCCAACTTTACCAGGATTTTGTTTTACTGCTGCTTTATTTATTTTATTTTTTTATTATTTGTTGTTTTAAAATTGTGAAAAAATAGCTGCTTCTATTGTTAAGTTGTTATTTTCTTTTAGCATATTTTGTTGTCTGTTTTAAAACTTGAATTACTTTTAGCTTTACATAATTTGATTTGATGATATTTGTTTGTTGTTTTGCCTTTTGTTGTTTATTGTATGCCTGCTGTTTGCCTGCTTGTCTCTCAGGCCGGTTTGATCGGGTTCTGTGCGCCTAATTGTGGGGCCAGTGCGCGTTAATCAACACTGGCTGCATAGGTACGTTTTTACAGTTTGCAGTTGTTGTTGTTGATGGTTTGTTGTTGTTGTTGTTTGTATAAAAAGTCTTTGATTTGCCTTTTCCTTTTAATTCGCTGTTAGCGCGCTCTGCATTAGAGACTCACCTGCTGCATCTTATCAAAATCTAAACACGGCCTATGTGGTCGCTGCAGTCTCTGTGTGGCGGCAGCAACAGTAACGCCAGCATCCCCACCACCACCAGCACCAACTGTTGCTGCTGTGCCGCTGCTGGCAACATTATTGCTGGGACGACGATGCGGCGAAATGGCGCAATGAAATAATTTCGCGGGCGGACTAACCGAGCGCACCTCCATATCCAAGCCGGTTGTGGAAGCCGGACTGCTTCTCGAGCTATTATAATGGAAACTATATTTGGGCTGCGGCTGGTAAATGTGATGCGAGCTGTTGCTCATCTTCAATGAGCTGCTGCACGCCTTTATAACGCTCGGCTCGTTCTCGTTGCCCTCGTTGCCGGCTCCAGCGCCAACTCCGAATTTCGAGCATTTGTTGCTGTTGCTATTGTTGTTGCTGTTGGTGTTGCTGTTGTTGCCGTCGCCGTTCTCCTCATTTACACTATTATCACATAATTTAATATTTTCGATGCCACATCTGGCCTCCGATAATATCAGTGGCGTTGTGGAGCGGAACATCATATGGCTACGATTTGGCTTAAATGCCTCCAATGGCGGCGATGTGCGAAAATTCACGGGCGTCAATATTGGCTCCAGCGAGTTGCGCAACTGTAAGAATGAAATTGATGCTTTTTATTTACTGATTTCTTTTTAAACTCGTTACTTTACACTCGTTAATCTTCATATCATACTTAGCTCTCTCTCTCTCTCTCTATACTCTTTACATACCTCATCATCGGAGCTATGAGCCAGCGAACGCTTGCGATTCTCAACCATTAGCGTCGAGCTGGAACGCTTCGAATTGGATGATGTCGTGGCACGCTCATCGTATGGCGCCTCCGTGTCCAGGGACGAACTGCAGCCTCGATTCGATAGACGCGACGCACTGGACGACGATGCCCCTGGACCACCGCTGGCGATTGTTGTTGTTAACGCCGCCGCTGCCGCTGCAGCTGCCTCGGCAGCGGCTACCGCTGACGGCCCATTGATCACCTCAAGCTCCTCCTCCGAACTATGCTGATCGTACATGAGATGGGCGCAGGATGACGACGACGATGTCTGATGGTGACACATCATTGCAGCAGCAGCGATCGCAGACGACTCGGATGAGCATGCAGTATCGGTAGTAGGTGAGTTAGCATCCGTACAGGAACTCAAACCTGTTGAGCGTGGACAAACCAAGTTTTTAATTAATGATACATTTTAACAGTCTATGCAGATGGTGCAAAATATCGATAACAATTAGAGCTTTAACAATTTTTCACGAATTTCTTCTTGACAAAAAGCAGATAGCTACAGAATCCTCGATATCAATCAATTACAAAAGAAATTGTATATTCTTAATTCTCAATTGGATTCAATAAATATTAGTGCCAAATATTAGCCTAAATAGATTAATTCTGTCATATTCCTATTCAAGAAAACTCGTAAATATGTATTGTTACTGAACGTGAATACTTTCTCATCTCTTTGAAGCGCAATCAAATTCGAGTTCTTATTGTCACCACTCTTTGAAACATAATCAGATTCCAATTGATACTCATATTAATATCGATAAGATTCTAGTCATAATTTCAAATTAGCATTTTTATCCTCATTGATTACGTTTATCACAATTCATTTACTTACTAGTTTCCATATCCACGTCTAAGTGACGTTTGTTTTCCACATCGAGGAGTTCACCATCAGATTCGGTGCCAGAGTCATTCGATTCACGCTGTAAGCACATTAAATAAATTATTAAACAATTTGTCTTATTTTAGTTATAATTTAATTATCAATTAATTTTATTATTGTGTATTATACTTTCATTATTATTTTCGTATACACATGTATGTATGTGTTTATTTGTGCTTTTAGCGCCCACCTTTTTACGCAGAAAATTTTTCGATGCCTTTAATGAATTCTCGCGATTTTTGTGCCTGACAAACTTTATCATGATTTTTTGCTGTGTGCTTTGTTTTATTTATTACACATTCCACACGCACTCGTACACTCGCGCACTAGAGCGCACACACACGTTCGTGTTTACGCGACGCTGCACCCGCAACACAGAAAAACTTACTACTATGATAACGTCGGCGTCAGCTGCGACTGCGACTGCGACGCCCCCTTTCCAACACCTTTTGTACGTTTCTGAATATGTGAGTGTGTGTTGGGTGTCCGTGGGGTCCTCTCACTCTAATTCCTATTACTATTACTACATGCTAGTACATTTTGTGCTGTTACGTTTTCCACTCGTTTTCGGTTTCTATTTATTCGCCATCAGTATATGTATTTTTGTTTGTTATTTTTTGCTTTACTTTGCTTCCTGATTTACGCGAGAGCTCGATTGCGCGCTCACTCACTCGCTTACGCTAACCCTCACTCTTTCTCTCTACCTCTCTGACTCTCGTTCTTTCTCGATGTCTCTTTCTCGTTGTTCACTGTTGCCGCCTACGCGCGCCTGTTTGGCGCGTGTAAGCGCCGTTTCCTTTTTGTGCAATAATTTCAATCACGTTTCATGCGCGGCGTTTTGTTGTAATCTACACTGTTTTTGCACCACCCACAGCAACAACAACGGCAACAAAAGCAAGAAGAAGAAGGTTGCCACTTTACATATATGTTTATTCGTGCCAAGAGCCGAACTGAGCCGAACCGAACCGAACCAAGCCGAGCCGAGCGAACGCGCACCTTTCGCCGTAACTTATACAGCACGAAATTATCGATTTTCGGTCTCGTATTTGCGGAAGCAAAAGTTCTTCAACAGGATCTCACGACCAGACAGTAGTCGGCAGCAGTGTCAAGCGAAAAAAAAAAAAAAACAACAAAAAGCAGGAAAAGGCTGCTGGCTATTAGTTAAATAATAATATGGCTTCTGACTTAGTTTACACTTATGCGTATTGATTAATTTTTTTTTTAGCTGTTTGGTCACTTGCTTTACACAACATTTGCAAGCAATTGCATTTTTTTCAGTTGCTGCAATTCTCTCTATGGCAGACTTTTCGGCTCGCCGACTTATTACTACTACGTATTACTATCATCACCCGTCACCGGCTAGCGCTGTGCTCAAACTGAAAAATTATGGCCAAAAAATCTCTGCGCTGGCGCTGGAGCTCTGCTCCGCCGACTGAGGCTGCTGTCGCTGCGCTCTCACTTGCAATTTCTGTACACTTATGTATGTGTGCGCGATTGTGTATTTGTGTGTAAGCTTTTTGCACTGGTTGACTGGCTGAATTGCTCTGTATATGTGTACGAGTGTATGAATAGGTCTGCGGGGTGTGGACTAGGGGCCAAACATGCGCGCACAACTCGTGCCACTTCGTGCGCCTTCGACGGAGCTTCGGTTGTGGAAATGCAGCGAGTTTAGCAGCATGCTCGTAGTACATAGTATTTATGGGCAGAAGAAGAAGAATAAGCAGCAGCGACAGCAGTAGTAATCATTGTCAGCGAGGAGTAATGCAACAAAAAAGCACTAGAAGCAAGAAAAAATACCAAAGCGTACAAAAGTTGATATAAAACAAAAATTATTTGCGATAAAAATGTGGAAACACGACATGAGAGAGATGGACACAAATATGGATGACATGTTCGATTGGCTTTCGTTGTTAGTTGAACGCGCTACACGTTTCAATCACATTCAATTTGCTTGAAATTTACGCGGAAAATACTACGATGATGTCTACGTGCCCCACGAGCACAGACTCACAAACACACATACACAATTGCTCACACAGAGTCCCAGTGACAAGTGCAGTGGAGGAGAGCAACCGACAGTAAAACGTAAACGTCTTTGCAGCCGACGTTTTATCCGGAGCAGAGCTTCGCTCACCTCCTACTGCTCGACCACATCGTCGTCTGACTATCGATTCCGCATTGATGTTGCTGTTGTTGGTGTTGCGTCGCCAAGTACTTTTGTTCCATTCATACTGTACACACACACATCCATGCACGCACACGTATGCACTTATGCACAGCGCCTCACGCAGTGAGCGAGCGAGAGCGACTGAGTCTGACGTATGAATATATGCATACGGTTTATGGTGTGGGTGTTTTGGCTGTGGGGGGCCGCCAGGCAACACCAGCAGCAGTAGCAGCGACTGCGTGTTGCAGCGTTGTTGGCTTCAGATCTAAATTTAGCATTTGGCTTGCAACTTCGCAAGGATTTCTTTACACTTTTTCAATACATACACACACGCACATGCAAGCACACTACCGCAATACGTGCTGCACGCGAAAACCGTTTGGCAAATATATCAAAATTTTCCCAACTTACTTGAGTCGATTTTTCTACGAAATTATGCAAAATTTGAAAACAGAGCTTCTTGTTGATGATTTCCTGGATGCCTTGGTGGGTGGGTTGGTTTGATTTGAGTGGGGGTGTGGAATGCTCCTGCCATAAGCTTGCGAAATGCGAATCAAAAACTATGATCCGGACTCTGGACAACAAAACAGCAGCAGTAGCAGCGAGTGTCGAACGATGAATGGGGCTGCTGCTTTGTACTACAATTCAACAGCGACGGCAGCAGCGGCTACGGCTGCGGCAGCACCAGCAGCGACAGACGCGCCGCGCGCTGCTTGGGGTGGTAGGTGTTTGTTAGAGCACGCGACGCGTTTTTGGAGAATTGACAAAACAAGCGCAAGCAATAGATAGAGAGAGAGAGAGAGAGACACTGAGAGAATGTGAGATTGAGCAATGCGAGAACGTGCCAACGTGCATACAAGGCTACTTATTTATGTATGTATACACATATACATATCCATACATATGTGCGCCTGTGTTTGTGTGCGTGCAAAATTGTTGCTATTGTAAGCGGTTTTACGCCAACTACAAAATCCACAACGCTCAGGCCTGGGATGCTGGTGGTGCGCTCTCTTCGGTTTCTCTCATGCTCTCAGTCTATTGTATGTTTGTGCGTGGCTTGCAAAAAATGGCAACCCAATAGACATTTCTCTAGACATCTAATGCAATTAACTTTTCAATGTCAAGTCGCGACGCGCACCCTCCATACACACTTACACTCATACACACACAAGCACAGCACAGACAGCGTGGCTTTCTATTACATTCCACTATAAAACGGCACAATGTACACAGTACCCCACCTACTTACTTACCTGCTCAAGTTGCTTAGTTTCGACTGCACGTCATCCCTTCATCGTAAATGTTAGAGCTATCGGCTGCGTTGATGATTTGCTTTTCAATTGGCTTCAGTTCGTGGTCTGATATGAACGTTTTGTCCAAACGAAAAGCAAGAGTGCGGTATCGGAGAGTGAGTGGGTGAGCACGAGAGTTGTGGCTGTCAAACCAGCTGAGCGACAATGGAAGAGGCAACAAGAAACGCGAGTGTAGTTTATGACGTCATAAGTGACCCTGCTGGTGAAAAATACTCGAAGCTTGATCAAGTATCATGGACTTATAGCACTGAGCTTTTTTACGTTGAGCATTTAACAGTATAAATTAAATTTAAATCGAAATATCAATGAGAAAATAAAATAGAAAAATAAGCTACGTATATCTATACAGTTTATTGTAAATTTTATTTTTTAATATTTAGTTTATTTGGTTGTTTTGCCCTCAGTGAAAAATGAATAATATATTCTTTTAGGATTTTTACAATATTTACAGGTTTTTTTAAGAACATAAATTTAACTCCAGAAATGCTATTACGGTCGATAACAAAATAGCGATTCTTCAATGAAGAATTTTGTTTCGATGTGTACCATCGTTATCTATTATTATTATTATTAGGCTCTGATCAGCTGTTCACAATTAATTTAAAATATTATTTATTTATTTTGGACGATTTAGTTTACCTTACATAAAGACATTAAACATTAAATCGTTAATATAAGTAATAATAATAAAAATAAAAGCCTGACGGGCATAATTTCGAATTTATTTACCCATAACCACTGACCAGAGAACACATAGACCGGACACTCAATGTAAAGCTTTTTGTACACATTTTTTCGAGCATTGCAGCCCCAGACAGCTTTGTATTTACTCGGCCCCGCACTTTTAGGTTCGGCCTACGCAAACCACATTCATTCAGCTTAATGTTTTTGCTTGAGATGGTCGGCTTTTGAACAAGGAATGCTTTTATGCTCAATTTTTTAGTTCTTGTGTGTTCTATTGTTAGTGGTTTTATGGTTAGTGATGTTACTCACAGTAAGCTTTAAAGCTTTAAAGCTTACTATCCGGAAAACTTAAGCAATCAACAGCAACGCTAATAACAAAAACTAAGTTCTCTCGCGCTCGATAACGAGAAGTTGAAATTTGCTTGTCATTTGTTCACCCTGACAGTCTGGCAACGCCTACAGCCACCTTATAGGAATACAGCAGCCCTAGACATTTGGTTCGTCTCTATAAATCCAGTCGCATGTTCAGAGCCACATAAGTGATTTTAATTTGTTCTAATATAAATAATATAAAGTAAAAGCAAAAATGCCGGACGCAGTACAGCAAAGCTTTGTGCGCTCTTTCATTGACTATCTGAAGAAGCAAGTGGATGTGATGTCGCCGGATCAGAGCGAAAGCATTGAAGTGGCCATCCAATGCCTGCAAGCTGCTTTCGATGTTGGGGAGGACGAGGCGGAACAGGTGTCCCAGAGCGAAACAGAAGCTGCCGCAGGTAGTGGCACCACACCTGGCGATGCAAATGCATCGAGCAGTGCCAACCAGTTGGCTGTCAATACAAAGAACATTGATATGTTTGAGCTCTTCCAGTCGTTGTATATTGAACGTAATCCTGAATCGTTGGCTCTGGCCGAGTCCATTAAGAACGAAGGCAATCGCCTGATGAAGGATGGCAAATACAATGAGGCGCTCTTGCAATACAATCGCGCCATCGCTTTCGACCCCAAGAACCCAATTTTCTACTGTAACCGGGCCGCCGCTCACATTCGCCTCGGGGACAACGAACGAGCCGTAACCGATTGCAAGTCCGCTCTGCTCTACAATGTCAATTATAGCAAGGCGTATTGTCGCCTGGGCGTCGCCTATTCAAATTTGGGCAAATTCAACGAGGCCGAACACGCCTATGCCAAGGCCATTGAACTGGAGCCGGACAATGCGGATTACCGGAACAATCTGGAGGTGGTGCGCAATGCACGTAATCAGCCGCCCCAGCTCTCGCAGCTGAGCGATGGACTTAATGCGATGCTGTCGAATCCGACTTTGCGCAATTTGTTTGGCAGCGCTGAGATCGATCTGGAGCATTTGCAGTCGATGACACAGAATCCAATGATCATGAATACAATCGGGCAGCTCTTCAACTTGGGCGGAACAGGCGCTGGGCAAGCCAACTCGGCTGGCGGTGCACCTGGCCAGGTGCCGCCGATGCCTAACGATATGCTGCAGCTGTTCCAGAGCCTGGCCGCTCAGGTGGCTGAGGCCCAACAACAACGGGATCAGACAAGAGGCGCTAATGCTGGTGGTCCACCTGGTGGCCAGCAGCCGGGCAACCAGCCGCCACCCAGCATCTAGATGTGTGCATCCATTTAGTGTTAACCGAAAGAGCGCATCATACATTTATTATGGCTTAAGCTGAAATCAATTGTGTTAAAAGATTAAAAGATAAACACACGCATATGTATACACACACACAGACAGATGATATACATACATATTATATATTTATAATTGATAATAAACACAAATATAACAAATATGATATTGAAGCTTATTTTGCGGCTTTGAATATTATACAGACGTAGCAGCAGTGCATTTACAACAGAATATATTTCATTTGATAAGGCCAAACGATGTATGTGTGTTTATGTCTGAATTTATGTAAAAAGAGTGATGCGTCCGCATAGAAATAATAAATTAAGACATCATATTTCTGTTTAGGTGAAATATATTCGCATGTATCGCCAAAAATAGCAACACAGGGATTTCCCTGAATTTATTTATACCCTGAGTCCATGGTATATGCAAAAGCAATCAGCACAGATTATATGTACATATGTATGTATTCTTGATCGGAGTGAAGCTATTCAACAAATAATATCCCATAGTAAAACCTAAGCATCCAAAGTTTACAGTGCGCTTGTGTGCATGCTTTGATTAGGTATCCATAAAGAAAGCGTAGTATTATTCGAATATATCCAGAGAACAGGATTTCGTTGAGGAGTACAAGTTTAGCTTACCTGATCACATATGTATAAAGTATTTTATATAGGTGTCTTTTTACTAAATAATTTTATATATGATTTATATAAATGTATAAATACTTGCTTTAACTTCCATTTATTTTACTGCACAAATAGAAAATATAACCATATATTTTGTTGCTTTAGAAACTTTATTTTTCCGATTTATTAAAATTTAAAATCTGTAATTTATTATTATTATTATTATTTTTTTGCTGTGGCTACGTTGTACAATAGTGGAGCATAATACGTATGAACAAACAAAAAAAAAAAACAGAAAAATGATAATTATGCTTGTGATATTGATTTGGATTTGACACTCTTTCGTTTATGTTTGTAAAAATGTTAATAAGAGTGTTTGCATATATCTTTAATATATATATTTATATATAATTAGCGAAAGAGTACTTATTTTTCATTAATTTGACTTGATTATTTGTGGTTAAGAGGAGATATTGCAAGTTGTTTACAAACTATTTTTAATTATTATTACATCTAGCTTTTTGGACAGATCAGAGTGAAGGAAACAGCCTGATATGTTAAAACAACGTGCACACACCCATTGCTCGAATAAAATAACGCGTGAGACATTGTTTTAAAATATCAAAGCTAAAAAACTTGCAAGCATCTTTGTATTTCCCTTTCTTTTTCTTTTTTTGTGTATGTGAGTGATTGAGGTTTCATACGAAAATAATTGCAAATAAATAATAAGAGAATTATTAACCGTACAGCATTTATATTTGTGGATCTGTTGAAGGCTCTGAAATATATCAAAAGTGGACAGTTACATGGAAATCATAGTCGATACTCACCCGAAATAGAAAGCCAGGATCGCTGGAGCAGCTGCAGACACCAGCTGAAGGAAGTTTCATCTATAGCCGTATTGTTGTGTAATTTTTTTTTTTTTATAATTGTTTATTAAACGCGGAACGTTGTTAGAGCAAATCTCTAATCATATCTCCTTAAGTTCTTGTTTTTTTTTTTTTTATGTAGTTTCTTCAGTTTGCTGTTGTTTAACGACTAGGATGTAAAAGTTGTTTGTTGGCTATATCTGGTACATCTAATATCTATTGTATCGTCGATTCCTAAAGTTGCCTCCGCCACCTCCACCGCCGCCGCCACCACGTTGTCGCGTGCGATTGTTGTTTCCATAGTTGGAATTCACTTTGCCAGAGTATTTTCCCGATGGTGGTGAATAGAATTTCTGTTCATTAGATGGGCGCGCTTTTTTATCCTGTTGTTCCTGTTCCTGATTCCCATTTGCGGCGCCCTTGTCACCAAATGTGATGGGCACATGTCGTTTTCCTAGCTTGGTCTGCAATTAAACTTATGTTGAAATCTAATATTCAAGACAGTTTAGAGTCAATGCATACATTTTTGGGTACAACCCAGGAGAGAACAATATCGTGTTTGAAAATGGGCGGTGAGTGAAATAGATCGCGTATTAAAACGTTTATATTTGATGTGGTCTTCAAAGCTGTTTGTTTCAATTGATTTTCCTCAGTTTTCAGTTCCTCCGCTGATTTCCCTTTCAGAGCCTCCTCCAGTTTCTTAATGTAACTATAAGATGAAACAAGTTAAACCACGACTTTTTTGAGTTTCCTATATATAGATAGTTACCCCTGTGTACCGCGCGCTAGATATTGTAATCTAGCTCGAAAGTCTTTCAGCTTTTCAGCATCCTCAATAAATGTTAAATTGCCTGGATGCTTCTTGCCCAGCGTGTGCAATGCATAAAGCAAACATTCAGCATGCGAGAATTGAAATGAGGGCGGTACATCGGTCGTATCCTCATCGCTTAGTTTTGGCAAGGGCATATATTCCTATACAGCACAGAAAAGTTAGTAATAACTAAATATTAAATAATATATTTATAATATATTTACCAATAATACGTTGTAGACGGCATTAATGCGCTCGTTGGCATTATCCAGCTTGTCCGTGTAGGTTATCATCTCGGCAAATACTTTAAGTAAACGCAATTGTATTTGATCCTGTGCCACTGCAGTGGCAATCAAGTTCCATGTATTAATTGGCAACAGTTTGTCACAAACGTAGGCCACAAATTGTGTTGATTTAATGGTTTTCTATGGAAAAGTAAATAAAGATTAGATATGATTTTATCAATTGCAACTAGTTTTCATTCTCTTACCGAAAAGTAAGGTGCCGCAGCTGTAGCGCATTGTATAAAACGCTCTACAACTTCATCATCGACTACTAGGGTATCCGCATCGACAGTGTTTAGTTCAGCCTGTTCTGTGGCTAGCCTGACCAGCTCGGCATGGCCGGTTATTGTGCTGCCCAGCTTGGTGGCACCCAAAATGGTCATGCATAGATGAAATTCATCGGCTGTCACATCCTGCAATGCCTTCTTCACTTCCTCCACAATATAATCCTCAATCTCTTTAGTAATAACGTTCGGGCCCATTGTCAACAGCTTGGTAGCAATAAATTTAAAGCAACGTTCTCGAGTTGTCTCATCGCCCGTTGTGATTTGTTGAAACAAGCCAGCTATCGCATTTTTCGTATCCAATTTAATGATGCTAAGCAGAGAATTGTTCACTTGCTGCAGCTCAGTTGCATCGTCCAATATAAGCAGCTGTGCTAATGTGTCGCCTACGCGCACGGTTGCCTCTGCGTTGCCCTGACAGAGCTTCGGCAAATCTTTGATAGCTTGCCGCCGTATCTGAAAGAGGACATAACAGAAATATTTGTTAAATATATAAAATACCAAGTTACCATCGCAACATTCGCGAGCCCAGTGAATATATGTAGTATTTCAATGAAAATGTTAGGTAAACCCACCTGTGTATCATCATCTTCACATAGATCGAATTGTGCATCAATTGCAGTGTCTGAAAGTTCAGGGAAATGTTTGAAAAAGTTGCCAATGAATTGGGATGCCAAGCGTTTCTCCTTTGATGTGCCTTTTACGGCCTGTAGTATCTCTTTGTATTCCGCAACATGCTGAAAATATTAAAAATTCCAAATTGAATCGTTTGCATTAAACTCAACTAGCGCCGGCGCGGTTGGCAAATGTGTACACTCACACACACACACACACTCATACGCGCACATTGGCAAATGCCGTTCATTTTGACGCGTTTTTTTAATGCCGCTTACCTCAGTTATTTTATCACCCGCCTCGGATAATATTTCGTAACACTTATAAAGTCGCTCAATGTTGTCCATTGTTATTGCTTAACAATAATATTATTACTAATAATTACTTTTACAGTCTGGTTTAACACAGCAAAACGTTTTACACGATTTTTTCTTCTCAAACAAAATGGTGTGTCTAGCCAGTGATGTCACTTAATGTAATGAGCAATGTCGATTGTTCGAGCAAGCTATCGTCAAACATATCGAGTAACGTATAGTCAGGAACTTCGATAAATATTTAAAGTTCAGTGTAAATATTAAAAACAGCTTGAATGCAAAATCGCCGGTATTGAAAATATATCAACGAATTCTGAAATAAGTTCAAAATTTTGTCACTCTATTTTAAATTATAACTTCGCAATTGTAATTAATATAAAATATATCTAAAAGATATAACAAATAGGTAGTCACGTAAAATACTTTATTAGACAAATATTTAAAAATTGCAATGAACAAATTATACACTGATTGCCTTTAAGGCCTGCTCAAAGTAATCCACCATCATGGGATATATTTCATCATATTGTTGAATATTCTTGCGCCTGGCATTATCTCGATATCTTTGCAGTGCACCCGATATCAACTCCAATTTCTCGCGCTCTGCCGTATGCCCATCTAACCATTCAATCAGGCGTTCATTCGACCAATTTGCAGTTGTGTGCGGTGACTGGAGTTCGGCTCCGGCATGGCCAAACATGAGAAGGAGTACCACATAGCTTGGTACCAGCGAATCCGCGCCCACTGATTGCTTCACCAGCTCCTGAGGGCTTTGCACAATCAAAAGCGACATTGCCCGGAGTAAACGCGAGGGTTTGCCCAGCTCCGCGAAATTGGGACAAAGAGGTTTCAATGCCTGTTCCATGTGCTGACAATCGTGCTTCAGTCGCTGCCGGCCCGCCGCACTTAATGGTCGCAGGATGCACAGGTTGTGTATGAACAGTTCGATACAACGCTTTGCCAACTCCTGGCCACATTTGCCAGTCATCTCTTTATCATCGAAGAGTTCGATGTGGTGCGACCACGAGCGGGTGACAAACTCCTGCAAAATGTGAAAAAACGTTTGAGATGTTGAGAGATGTCACTAATTGATTACAGATTCTGCTTACCTGTAGTTCTTTCATGTACATAGATGGCCCCGTTGTCGATAGTCGATCCGTATTGAGTCCCGGCTCCCGATGCATGCTTAGGATAATGATGCTAATGGCTGCGATAATCGACTCCATAATCTGCTGCAATATAGTGCCAATCAACAAATCCGCCTGATCCAAGGAGCGGGCGATGATCGTACGTGCAGCACCTGGCGTCCGCTCGAACTGCAGTTGGAGATCACTCAACATGCGACGCACTGAATCCTTATAGTAGTACAGCACATTTGCCAGCTGTGTATTCTGTTGTTGCTGCAAGTTGGGCAAGTCTACAATTTGCTTGGAATCGGCACCCAGCTTGATCTGTGCCTCAAGTTTAGTGCATAACTCCTTGCCGCAAGCAACGAAAACATTAGCTATTGCGATACTAAGCCGGCTATCGATCAGTGCAGCGCTCAGCTCCGAGGAGGCGACTCTTATGAAGTTATCCACGGTCTCATTCCCAGGCAAATCCACGCCAGCCAGGCAGGCTTTAAGATTGGCAGCACACTTGCTCACATAGCCCACCTCTAGGGGCGCAAAAAGTTCGTTATCAAATTGGAATTCATTGTTTAGCCGCTGTTCAAGTCCACGTGCCGAAGTGAGAAGTTTCGACAGACCCTCCTGCAGGGTCTGGTTAACATGTTGGGTACACTCGTCAAAAGATTTGCGCAACAGCTGCTGCACACGCTGCCAGAAGAGCTGTGGGATGCATTGGTCTGATGATTCACTAGTGTAGCCAAATTGATTAATTTGCTCCAGCGACATTTTAAGCAGCTTGATCTGGGTGCAGCTCTCATAGAGCTCATCGTAGAGCAGCCAGTGCAGCGATTTCCAAAACTTTGCGCGAAAATTTTGAGTTGTAGTTAACTGCGGCGCCTTGCCAGGTCCTCGATTAGCCTGGGACTTGCTCGAGCTACTGCTGCTATGGGTGGGCGAGCGCACGGCATCCGCTTTATTGAGCACGGATATATCAGTGCCTGCAAAGCACTCCTTCAGCGATTGCTCCATGTCGGCGATGAATGTGGCAAGTAAATTTTCAAGGGATTTCTCCAGCGTGTTGAAGTTCATAAAAATCTGCATACGATTATAAAGGGATGTAGAATTCAAAATTCAGACAGACTTTAGTTATAAGATTACCTTTAGAGCATTCACCACTTGCGTCTGGTTGCGCTCCTGCAGACCGGTGACAAGCTGCATCTGGGTGAGGTTGCGGATTTTTTGTCTAGAGCTTAGCACATAGGCACGTTCCTCTTGTATAAACTCAATGTCCTTCAGATCCTTGTCTTCTATCAACTGTCCCAGCTCGAAATGCAGCTCCGCTTGCCTTAACACATCTTTCGTGTTCTTAAGCTTGGCCGTCAGCGTGAGCAAGGTGCCAGCAGAGCGCAGCAAGTGTGACACGTCATGCAGTCGACCCAGCACTTGTGTCTGATTCTCGACTAACTGATATTGGCCATCAACTTGGCTCTTCAGACGATGTCCTGTGGCTCGAACCCGTTGCACGTCCTCGGCTAGCGAGTTGAGTGCTGCATCGAAACGGCCGGCGTGTGTTGCCTGCTGCAGCAATGCGCCATGCTTGTCACGCACCTGTTGATGCAATTCCTCTGTAGTGTTCTGCAGACGTTTCGAGAGCTCCTGGATTTGCAGGCCAATGGTCAGATGTGACATGGCAGAGGTGTAGTCGTCATCACTATCCAAACTGGAGTTCTCATTTCTGGCATTAATTGTATTGCCAGTCATCGTGTTAGATACCCTAGAAAAGGGTTTTATTAACTATTTGTATTATTAGATCATATATTTAAACATTAACAAATAAAACAATACACGTACATTGCCTTGCCTTTGGATTAGTATTTATATAGCCGCTATGTTATTTTTAGTCAATTTTTGTTTGTTTTGGTTCTGTACGGAGTTGGTATTTTATTTGTGAGGCAAATTTACGCCCTTTGCTCATTGATTATTTTGATTTCTGTTGGTATGTTTAAATATTAGAATTCTTAAAATAAAAACATAAATTATTATTTATGTATTAATTACTTTTTTTGCTTACTATAAAGTTCAATTCAAATTACAGCTTGTGTGTTTTGACTTGCACTTTGTTTGGTATTTTAATAAAGAATCTAAATTTAGGGAATTTTATTATTTTTGTTTTGTTTTCCGGACAAGGTAAAATTCGTATATATTTTTTATTGTTAGCTGTGCAATGTCCGATGACATCAAAAATTACTTCAATGGCTTGCTGCATAAGTAGGTTTTGTATTTTGCAATAATTGCTAGCTTGCTGATTAAAAATTGCATCTTGGTTGCAGGGTCAGCGGCCTCTATGTCATACAGATAACGGACCGAGATGGCGTGCCACTCCTACGGGTCAGCAACAGCCAGGAGAAAAATGTGGACTTCGCATTGATGCCGTCATTTATACCCACATTTACCACAGCCTGTGATCAGGCTAGCAAACTGGGCCTAGGGCGCAATAAAGCAATCATTTCCATGTATTCCAATTACCAGGTGGGTGAGGGATTTATGAGTGTGCATTAGATTTGTAAATTTGCACGTACGGAATACTCCAATTTAGGCCATGCAAACAGACAGTTATAAAAATATTAAGTTTCAACTCTTTCCGACAGGTGGTGCAAATGAACAAATTGCCATTGATTTTGACATTCGTTGGCGCCGAGGACTGCAATACGGGACACATTCTGGCGCTGGAGCACCAAGTGGACGGCTACCTGGAGGACATGAAACTGGCCGTAACAGAACCATAAAAACGCCTTTGTACAATTACGAATGTAGTAGTATATGTGTATATTTAAAAAATGAAACTTTTTACTTGGCTTAAATGCATACGCTGAATAATATTTGTCTACAACTGATTCGCACAATGATGAGCGCCACCTATGGGGAATGATCAGCAAATCACTTTACATTTCAATTAACTTCCTTATCCTTCTTTCCTTTTCTCTTTTCACTTTGTTGCTTGTTTTAAAACTAGAATACATTCCAAAGATTGTTTGCTCCAAATCAACGTTTTAGCTAGATTCCTTCACTTAAAGCTCGTCGTGCTGGCTCTGTGCAGAGGCTGTGTAGGCATCACTATCGCAAGCGGCGGGCGTCTCAAATTCATAATAGTATTCGCAACGATTCGGCTCGCTAACCGACGTGATGCGCGGTTCCAATGCACACTTGATATTGATAATCGCCGAGCGCTGCGGTCCGTTCCAGCAGGCGGCGCCTTGTGCATACCTTTGTTTTGTATATTTATTGGCGCCCTCGCCTACCCATTGATCCCATCGACCCAAAGTGGTTTCCGCACCGCCATTACGCGGCTTCTGCGACACCCGATCGAAGGGGCACAGTGTGTAAACATATTCACGATCCTCAAAGGTGTAGCACTCGCCATCCAGCACCGACCACTCCTCATTGGGTCCGTAGTCTTTGCCCTCCTGTTCATCCAGTTCCTTGATTTCATGCTCGATCTCACGTATATGTCGAGCCACCTCCTCGTACGCATTGCGCGCCTCGTTCGCCTGTTCGATCAGACGCTGGGTTTCAGGATCGTAGATGGGCGCCGCTGTGGTTGTCTCTACATCCGGTGTAGCTTCGCCAACTCCCACATCGGGCTCCTCATCATCGTACTGTTCCTCATCCTCGCCGTCTTCCTCATCGGGCACGTCCATGTCCGCATGTTCTGCAAGTCAAAAGTTAAAGTAAATCAATTTACTCTAATTTCATTTTTTGCTCACCTCCCGTTGGCTCCGGCTCTAGTTGCTGGGCATCTTTTGAGTTGTCCTGCTGAGGCGCTCGCTCTTCCGCTGGCGTGGAGACTGGGGGCTGGAACAGTCCATCAGCTAACATTTTCAGTGGCTTGATACGTGGCCAGGCCAGGGTGATGAATGCATCAAGATCCATGCGGTCGCGTTCGTCCAAGAAATATTTGGCCTCCTCCACAGTGACAACTCCATTGCGATCCCGATCGAGATTCATGTCCACCATCAATTCGGTGATCTCCACGAAGCCATCCTTGTTTGTATCGTAACGCACAAAAGTGAGCGAGGCCTCCTGTCGCATTTGCTGTGGCTCCTGCTCTGCTTGCGCAGTGTCCGCATCTAGTTCACGTTGTTGCTCCTTGAAAGCTTCCACGGCCTCATGTTCTAGGGCTTCGGCAGTGGCCTTAAGCTGCTCCTTTTCAGTTTTGAGTGCTTCTTGTTCCTTGATGCGCGCATTCAGTTCGGAACGACGTGCTGATCGATCCGCTTTCAGTTGCTTGCCCCGGTTGATCATCTCTTGCCGCTTCTCGGCACCTTTCATATGAAGCTCCGCTTCGTTCCGACGTTGAATAGCAGCGGCGGCACCTAAAGCAACGCAAGTGTTTTCACATTGCGACTCCTCCAGTTCGTCGCTGCCATCGCAACAGTCGCAGATTCCATCCTGCACCTGAGAGCTGGGAATGTCAACGGACTGATGGCCGGTGTTGAGGCAATGGAATTGTCCATTGGGACAGGCCGCGGTGCCGGGCTCATCGCTGCCATCGGCGCAATCACAGTAATCGTCATTTATCTGCGTAAATGGTATTGTTCTGCTTCCATCGATGCAACTCCATTTTCCATCCGGCTGCGGTTGGTAGAGCGGAGCCTTGACTAAAGAAACGCCGCGAGGCCGTGGTACATCAATGCCTTGAACACCGGTTAGTGCATATACTAATAAAGCTATTAACAGTAATGGTAAAAATTTTTGCTGCATATTAAAAACAGTCCGCGCACTTGCTAAAGAATTACGTGGAATTTTTACTCTCGTAAATGCCGGTCTGCGATTAAGTGTGCCGCAAGCTGTTGCTGCAAAAATACCAAATCTGACTTACAACGCACACCAGCAGTTATTCAATGTGGGTCACACACGTCAGAATGTGGATGTTGACACCTCGTCTTAAGCTTGTAGATGGGATATAACAGAGATGACTAAAAAATACTAAATAATTAAAATGAATATACTACAGTCACTTGTAGCATGCCAAACATGTGTCAGCACAGTTTGAATAGTTGTAACTACTTGTTTGCTTACATTAGTTATATGTGTGCAGATCATATGGCAACTTATGCTGATATCCACATTGTACCGTGTGTAGACACATTAATTTACGCGCACTGGTAACTCTGGCAATCAGCTGCAGGTTTGTTATTTAACTTACCTCCAGTCCTAGATTGGGAGCAAATATCTTGAATAACTGTAAATATGGGTTTTCTGACACAAGTTTGGGCCAAAGCAGCTGCGGCAACAGACCCGGCTCCAGCAGATGCCGCGGTGCCAAATGAAAAGCCCGTGCCGGACACAAAGCCAGACGCTGAGCAACCCAAAACGGAGCGTAAGGAATGGGGTTATGATCTTTATCCGGAACGTCGCGGCGAAACCTTCAAACCTAAATGGTCGCGTATATTGTTCGGCATGGAGGGTCAGGAGAACCTGGATCGCTACAAATGTGAACAGAATGTCTACTGGTGTGTGAAGAATGGCCCACTGGTGAAGTTGATGATGGGTGCACTTCGCAGCTCGGGCTGCCCCATGGATCTGCGGCGTCACATCTCCTGCGAGGTGTGCGACCCCAGTGTAACCGGCGGCTACGATCCCGTGCTCAATCAGATTGTTGTCTGCCAAAATATGGCGAAAAACAAGAGCATGGTGCATGGTGTGCTTACCCACGAAATGATTCATATGTTCGACTACTGCAATAACGATTTGGATTTCCGCAATGTGGATCATCTGGCATGTACGGAAATTCGCGCCGCCAATCTGGCTCACTGTTCCTTCCTGAGTGCCATGATGCAGGGCGATGCGTCGCCCTTCAATGTCAAGGAAGCGCATCAGGTATATCAAATGAGATTTGAGAATATATAGAATTTTTTAATATGGATTTTAGAACTCTTTAGTATGTTATATAAATACAATGAGCTGAGTCAGGTATAAACGCGTATTTAGATCTGAAATTATTATAATGTGATGATGAAATCTAGAGTCAAGGTTGTGCATTTAAAAAAGAGGCTCTTAAGTAATACTTTTTTCATTTTAAACCTATTATAATAATATTATTTATATATTCTTATTATTATTATTTTTTTTTTTTGTTCCAGAACTGCGTCAAATCCAAAGCTTTGGCCTCAGTGCTAGCTGTGAGAAATGTAACCCATGAGCAGGCCGTAGCTGCCGTCGAGCGCGTCTTTCCCAAGTGCTACGCGGATCTGGAGCCCATCGGACGTAGAATAAGGCGTAATTCGATGGATCAGCAAAAGGCTTTCATGGAGGCGCCGATGTATGGCTACGATGTATATTAGATTCGCTTTATTTTTTTTTAAAGCGCAAAAAAGTTCAATAAAATTAAATTTTAAGACCACGCCAAGGGCAATTATTGCAATGGATTATTACACAACCAAAATTTGTTTCTATAATTGTTTTTAATTAAATTAATTTTGCACATTAGCTTTTATGGATGTTTTTCAAGGTTGAATGCGAAAAAATATATTTTTTTTTTATTTATATGTAGCCAAATCGCTTTGGCTTTTAAGTTGGGTCAAGTTTTTCTCAGCGTGCAAAACATGGAGGATTGTGAAATAATTGGCATTATATTCGAATTCATAGGCGATGTATTGTTTGGCTGTAAGAAAAAGGATTGAAAAAATATACATTTTATAATAATGTAAATCTGCCTTTTGCTAGCGGATGACAGCGACGATTACAATTAAAAGGACGTTTCCAAATAGCCAAACGAGACAAAACAATAAAAATAAACATTAATTAAATTACTAAAAAAAAAAATAAAAATAAAAAGAACTAATTAATCACATTCGAGCTATAAAAACCCTGGTGAAAAATCATGGAATTATTATAAAATTACATCAAAATGGATTGTTGCGCTATTGTAGAAATATTTGTGGCCTTTCTCAACGATCTATTTTTCTCGGATATCAGTAAGTTAATATGATCTATACATCTATAAATATATCTATATGAAAACTCCCACTTTCTCTCTCTATATATGCATTAGCTGATGAGGAATACTTTGGCGAATACCATGATGATGATTATTATTACGACTAAAAATGTCCGACATCAACGCAATCTTTTAATAAATTTGTTTTGAACATCAATTGTAATATAATTTTATTTTTCAAAGGAATTGAATCAGCTTGCCATTGACCTAATAGTTCATGTGCATCGGTCAATATAATTGCGATATAATCGTGATTGATTAAGGCTAACTTTACGGCTCATTAAATGAGCTCTGTCGCACACAAACTAAATATTCCAAATGGAGAATCGGTGTGATTTAGTTACAGCACGTTAGGCGTGACGAATAGAATATGTTTTGGGAACTTTTGGGCGGTATATTTGATTTCATCATGGGTCTCATATTTCCCAGTAAGTAGAGTTGTCTTTAAATATAGAGTAATCCCAGCAGACTTTCCCCAGGTTCTGATGATGATGACGATGCGCCAGATTCGTCGGAGGTGGAAACTACAACTTAATATTCACATATCTGCCTATATGCCGTATAAGCTATACACCAAAACACGTCGTTTTATATTTTGCATGATATAATTTCGTATTAATATTCAGAAAACACGGTGCTTAAATATATAATCTACGAAGGATAAAATATACCTAAAATTGCTTTATTACTATTCCAGATAAGTAAAGAAAGCCATTTAAAACGTACTATTTACAGGGTATGTGTAAAAGTGTGAGTGTGTGCTAAAAACAATTTAAAAATTGATTGCTTAAAATAATTTATAGAGTTTTTTTAGTTCCTGCTTCTTCCACTTGGGCAGCTCATCAAATTCATAGAAGGACATTTTAAAGACGGAGACGAAATCGTCATGCGTGAGGTGAACCTAAGGAGATGAGGGAAAAATATATTCAATTAAATACTTGCTTTTAATATTGATATTATATTTTTTATTTCGACTAACTTCGCGTCTCAGCGGATTGATTTCGGGCGGTAGCATATCCATTTCCTGCACCAGCACTGGCAACGGATACTTCTTGTGTCCGTCGAAATCCTTTTGGTTGTTGTTTAGGATTAGAGCGGAGCCTTCCTTGAGGCCATTGCTAGGCGCTATGGTGGCCAGTTGCTGGCGCATTTGCTCGTAGGTCACAAAACCCTGTGGGGATAGACAAATAACATTTAGTCGGATCTACATAAAGATATACATGTGTATATATTTATGTAAGCACTCTCTACCTTGCCCAGCTCATTGTCCCAGGTCTCGAAGAAACCCTTAAACACATTCGGCTCCGCATGCTGACGCACCACAGCCAGCGCCGTGGCCGCGCGTCTGCCGAATGGCGCATTCTGCACATAGCTCTGGGCCACGGTCGTATAGCGTTCGCGCTCCTGGCTGACCGCATGCTCGCCCAGCCACACATAGGCCAGGGTGCCCGTGTCGAGTATGTATGTGCAGTCGGCGCTGAGATCCCGCTGCTCGAAGCCGAGTATCTCCTCGCAACGCAAGTGCCTTTGCTCCCACCACACCAGGAAGAGCTGCACCGGCGGACGCGGTTTGCTGGGCATCGTTGTATTCAAATAGCAGTTGTTGCTCAGGGTCGGGGAGATGTTGCCAGTGCCGTTGCCGTTGCTATTGTTGCTGCCGTTGCACATGCTGCCGGCGCCGCTGCTGCTGCTGCTGCTGGTGGTGCTGCTCGAGCACGACTGGCCGTTGATTACCAGCGACTGGTTGAAGTACATGGCCACCGATTGCCAAAACTCCTTGCTCTCCTTGCCCTCCAGCACCAGGGAGCTCTCGCCGAGCAGAGCGCCCACTGCCTTGGCCATTTCACGAGCATCGCCCGTGCTGCTCTGGCCACACCAGACCCACACATGGTTCGTCTTGATGGCATAGCAGTCCTTGGAGCTAATCGAGGACAGCGGATGCTCCTCAACTGCCTTGGCATTGTAGCTGGCATCGCCGTAGATCTTCAGCAGAAACGTCTCCAGCATTATGTTCGTCTTGAAGTCCCAGTTCAGGTTGTTATTGGAGTGCAGCAGCTCGCTGCGCTGGCCGCGCATGATTATCAATTTGCCCTCGAACATTTGCAAGAAGTGCGGCGTCTCATCGAACTCGTAGAGTTGCACAAACATGCCGGGCTCTTTCAGAGACTCGAAGCTGGCCATGGCATAGCTGTCGGCCTTGGCTATTGTCTCGGCTGACGCCTCGGAGCCATTCCACTGATAGATGATGCTCTTAATGCCCACTGAGGCCAGATCAGCGGGCACAACGGTGGCGCACTGCAATATTTTCGTAATATTTCGGTTAATAATATGCAACGATATTTTCTCACTATTGTGCGCTTGCAGCATCGTCTATTAAAATACAATGGCAAACCGAAACGAACCCGACTGGTGAGATTCCCTCTTTCATTCACCTCTTGAATTGTCCAAACAAACATTTGCATACAGAGCTAATAAAACACGCCGATGCAACAGTTCACCCACATAAGCTATGAAAACATTGACAAACAGAGCCAACAAAGCTCTTGACCTTTGCTGCAGATTAATGAAAATCATAGAGAAAGGCGAGTATTTTTATAGCGGGTTTGTAAGAGGGGAAATGAAAGGGAATTAAGTTGAGAGATTATGAGTGCGTGAAAGTGGGCGTAGATGATATGAAGAAATAGTGGGAAAAACATATATGAAAATCGCAGAGTAGAGAGGGAATGGGGGAAGGACGTTCCTGAGAAGGTATGAGAGTTACTGAGAAGATAAAAGTATATGCATATATGAAAATCACAGAGATAGCTCATGCAATGAGGGAATAAGAGAGGATATATTAAATGTTTTCATAATACCATAACAATATTTTCATATTCTGTATGCCCTTATGAAAATCGCAGAAGTAGGAAAAGAGAGTGAAGAAGGAATAAATAATAAATAGCAATTCTAAACTATTTTATAGTGTCATACAGTTCTTAGTATACCCTCTTAGTATACCTACTCACAGACTTGAATAGGCTAAATTCAAACTACTTCACACGCTTATAATTTCAGACAATAAACCACCAAGCCAAGATTTACAGCCACCCACAGCGTCTTTACACCCCAGCTGAACGCAGCGCCCAAAGACTCAGCGATCAGCACTAATTCGACCGCCAACACTGTTTGCGCACTCACCTGCACCGTGTAGTTGACCACATAGGAGGCGTTGGTGGTGAACACCGTTGCTTTGGCCGGTGGCAGCTGCTCCATTTCGTCGCCGCAGATGCGATAGATGATGCGTTCGCCGCGTCCATCGTCGACCAGCTGCGTATCGGCAGCCATCTTGGGCCTCTCGCCGAGCAGAACGGCATCCAGTTTGCCAAACTTGGTGGAGACGGGCTTGTGGCCGCGCGTGTTATCCTGCCAAACGCTGAGCCAGTTGCCAAAGAGGCGCTTAAACTCAACGGGCTCGCGGCCCTCCAGCACACGCACCACCAGGGTGGTGTTCGGGTACTTCTTCTTCTTGACAAAGGCGCGACCATTGCCCATGGCAGTGAGCGCATCCGCTTGGGTCGCCTGAGCGCCCACCCACAGCCAAATGCTCTGCCCGAAATTGTCGAGCAAATAGACGCCGTTCGCATCGCTCAGATCATCCTTGCTGGGCATGCCCACGTCTAGCTGATCCAGATGCAGCCGGCCACGCTGATTGCACTTGTAAATGCGAAACTTGTTGGCATTGGCATCGCTCTTGCCGCTGCCGTTGTAGCCATTGAGTCCATTGATGCCATTGATGCCGTTGCCGCAGCAGTTGCTGGAGTCGTAATCGCCGCCCGACTGACGTGCCTGATAGACCATGCGATGCTGCAGCGGCAATACCTTGTTCCATAGCTCCTTCTGCTCGGCACTCATCGACTGCTCGTAGCCATCGTCGACGACGCAGAGCGGCACATCCTTGCGCTGCTGTCGCTGCACCCAGGCCAGAGCGCTGCGTCGCTCGATCCCGGCACTGGAGCGTCCAATCCAGACGAATGTCATGGCATCCATTAGTAGCACCATTATGTAGTCCGAATTGAAGTGCGCCCAGTCAACGTTCGCCAGCTCAATGGCACGCAACCATTTCCGACCGTACAGCTGAAAGAGACGCGTTTGCTTCGGTGCATTCAACAAACTGCCGGAGAGCACACTGAAAAAGCGGAGAACGATATTATACATCAATATTTCCAGCAAATGGCAATAAATAACCAACTCACTCGTAGCCATTCTTGAAATAGGACAAAAAGCGTGCACTCTCATGATGCTGCGACTCTCTATAGATCGATGCCACATTGCCCAAATACGTGTCCAGCTCTTGGATTTTGTGCACCACATTGGAGCGATTCTGCTCGGAGACCTGACTGCCCAGCCAATAGTGTATATAGCGCTCCAGCGGCACATTCGGTTTCTGTTCACGCGTCTACAAGGGATTACAGATGCTGCTTGAGTTTACAGAATCTTTAAATAATTGAGAGATATATGTATTTACGATCGTTTCGTGGCTGGCATAGTGGCCCACTAGATTCGCGGCATAGATGATGTAGGCACAGTTGTCGTAGAAGGTGCCGTACTGTGGTCGAGCCACTGCCTCAAGTCGATCCTCGTCGATTTTCCAGATCGCAAAGCTGATCGCATTCTTGGGCACCTTACGAAATGTGGCATCCACTTTTAGGTCCGGTATTGAATCCGGACGCACCTCCTAAAAACGAAATTCAAGATTCAGTTGTTAGAATAGAATTGAAGTTTAATTAATCAAATGATAGTTTGCCAAATAATATTCCCGGTCAGTCGATGGTAAAAAAATCAAAGGTATTTTCAGTGCTCTAAATGCTCCAGAAAAACATTAAAGAGCTAATTATTTTAGGTGTATTATTCAATCCGTATACACGTATATGTACATATATTTATTAGCCTGATCAACTTTCGAAGCTACATTTTCTGTAAGTGTTTCTCAACACTTGAATGCAGTAATTAAAGACGCTTGTCAGGCTATTAAAAGCCAGCCGAACGAAAACACCTTTCAAATGTTTCACAATTGTTTCCCAAACATGAGACACTTTTCGCATAGCTCGCAGGCTCCACCAAAGCCAAAGTCAACGCCATAGGAAAGGATGCACCAAAAAAAAAAAACTAAAAGAAAAATCGAAAAGCAAAATGAAAAACTAAAGAAAAACCTGCTGAACGAGCACGCTCTGCATTTTGGCTTTTCCCGATTGCGTTTGCGCTTTGCACGCCTCGGCCAGAGCGCGTCAAATGATAGTGAAAACTATACCAGAGTGACGGGCAGCAAGTTTAGATACCCGCTCAAGAGAGTGAAGTGGGTATATTGTTTCGCTGACGCGGTAAGGACTACAATCTCTAGTGCACAAGGTATTCTATTATTTAAGGTGCTACAAAATTTAAATTTGGTATATATGGATATGGTATACGATCTACCCATTAAACTCTTCCTCAGTCAAGCACAAAATTCAATGACTTAGTTTATATTGACCTTCTCCATACAGTTTCTATATTCTATATATACCTCTAGATGCCTATTATTCCAGACCTCCTTTGAGCTTAACCTATCAAATATATAAAGCTACAACTTGAACACTAAAGGAGTGTTTTGCAGTCGGTAATACCCAACTTTAACATTCTTTCTAGTTTTTTTAGTGAAGTTTTTTATTATTTTTTTATTGAACATTAATTTTCTTATATATTTATGGAACGTGTGGAAAGTGGTTGCCGTTATATTGACGATTGGGAGGCTCCTCACTCAGCTCAATTAATTTATCTGTATATATAATAAATATATATATAGTGCATTAGCTTAATGATCTTTATCCGAGTTCGTGTCTTTGACTCTGACTGCATAATAGCTTTATTTATGTATAAATATTTAGCCAAATGAAATATCTTTTGTGTGTGTGTGTGTGTGTGTGTTTAGTGTGCAGCGAACAAAAACGAGTTCAGGCTATGCCTGACTGCTATGTTGAGCGGGCGTGGGGGCGTGGCATGGCTCACTAATATGACGCCATCGACCATAAACTTCGGATGACATTTTGCCACACAGAAATCACAGCCCACAAATAGCAATTATAATTGAAATTGTCAATTACTCATAGAGCGGACGAGGAACAGCAACAAAAAAAAAAGAAAACATAGTAACTACAATTCGTCAAATGTTAAACATTTTAATTATATTGGGAGTATGTCCATGGCATCTGATAAAAACAAAGAAGACGAGAAGAGTGACTTTTGCTGCTGCTGCTGACGACGATTGATGAAGGAGCGCAACTGTTGACAGCTTCAACTGCATTTATTATCGGACAAGGTAGAGTCTCAACTCAAACTAACTGGCACATCAGAGAAACACAGATAGAGATAGAAATATATATATATATATGTATATATAGAGAAAGATACATCTTTGAGTTACTATTTTGAGACACTTTGTCAACTTGTAGAAAACTTTCACAGCTTTTGTTTTCGCTCGGCAGCAATTAGTGACAAATTATCTGACCTAAAAGAAATGTTCTTAACACAGACTGAAAAAAAAA
>NW_022046116.1:9636-21233 GCF_001654015.2 Drosophila navojoa | reverse complement strand
TTTGAAATTTCCTGTATATTGGCGGACGAGGATACGATAACATTCAATCCGAGCTTCTCAAAGATACAGAGTGAACTGCTCCGATTGATTGATTCGATCGTGCACGCGGTGCAGATAATGCCACGCATCGAGGGCAAACTCTATACGGATCTGAAAATTTCAAAGAAGCTCTTCCTGACGCCCACGGTGCCGGATAGCATTGTGGCCGATACGAAGAATAAAGTGTGCATGATGCTTGAGGAGCAGCGCATTGGTCCCGAGCTGCGATTGCAGGACTTTGATGCGTTCATTGATCTGATCAACGGCATGGACTCGGAACGTGTTGGTCGCTTCATGGAGGGCGATGCCACCTTTCAGCAGTACACGGAATTGGTTTACGAGTATCGAGAGAAGGAGGACCGTATTGCGCGAGAGGTGTGGGGCATCATACGCATGGGGCTCTATGAGTTCCATCGCGATAATTTCATAATACATGTCGAGCAGCTGGCACGACAGATCCAGACAGATCTGCTCGCTCGCATGGTGGCGGATCAGCAGGCGCGAATCTCGCGACTCGGCAGGGAGTACGACATGATAGCCAAGAAGGCGCTGACTGTGCCCAAGGATACGGCCGAGCTAATGGAACTGAAGGCCTATGTGGTGCATGCCGAGGAAAATCTGGTGCCCGAGATGGAGGCACGCCTTAAGGTCAACATGTCCGAGATCCTTTGGCTAATGGATCATACGCTGTACTCCCCGCTGGAGATCAAGAACAACAGCAATTCCTTCCAATGGTATTTGAAATTGGCCTCAATCTTTGATCAGCACCGCGTGATCATTGCCGAGAAGGTGATCGAGTACCAGGAACTGCTCAAGAAACGCATCGAAATGTTTCGTCGCGAGCTGCAAAATTATTACGACCAGGTGCAGCTGTACGATACGTGGGGCGACATCAAACAGCTGTCGAAGTATAAGAAGCGAGCCGGACTGCTGGACCAGCGACTGGTCAATGCCATGGACACCATCGATCAGATAAACGAGGAGGAGACCTCTTATGGCTGGGATCTGTCACAGTATGCGGTGCGCAAGAAGGCGCACGATCAGCTAAAGCCCTATAAGAATCTCTTCGATGCCGGCCAGGACTTCATTGACAAGTGGGAGCTGTGGATGTACTCGCAAGTGGGCTCCTTCGACCCGGATGAGATCGATCAGGATGTGTCCAACTTTTATCGTATTGTACAAAAGCTTGAGAAGCTCATGGGCGATCATCCCATCACCATGCAGCTTATCATGGATGTCAAGGAGCAAATGGAACTCTTCCGCGGACATATGCCCATCATCAATACCCTGGGCAATCCCGGCATGAAGGCGCGCCATTGGGAGCAGGTCTCTGAAATAATTGGCTTCCCCATCAAAGTGTCGCCGGAGCTGACGCTCGAGAAGATTATTGACTACCAGCTGGACGAGTATGTGCCCAAGTTCGAGGCCATTTCGGAGAGTGCCACCAAGGAGAATAACCTTGAAAAAGCCATGGCCAAAATGGCCAACGAATGGGAGGGCGTTGAGTTTGGCATATCGCCCTACAGGTAATGTTGCAAGTCTTCAAATGCATACATGTATATCTAATTGAAATGTCTCCCACAGGGATTCTGGTACCTTTAAGCTGTCCGCCGTGGATGACATACAAATTTTGTTGGACGATCAAATTATCAAGACGCAGACAATGAAGAGCTCACCCTACATCAAGCCATTCGAGGCGGAAATACTGTGAGTGCACTCTAAGGCTGTTTGTTCAGCACTTGTCAATGTCAATCGCACTCCCACATAAACACACCCACACCCACACCGACACCCACACACACCCATTCACGTCTCACACCTTTTACTAATGCTCGTTTTGTGCGCTTGCAGCAAGTGGGAGGCGAAGCTGATGCTGCTGCAGGAAATTTTGGACGAGTGGCTGCGCGTGCAGGCCACCTGGATGTATCTGGAGCCCATTTTCAGCAGTCCAGATATTCAGCAACAAATGCCAGAGGAGGGACGTCGCTTCAGTGCTGTGGATAAGGTTTGTATATTATTTTAAAGAGGTCCTTAGATCATTTATGCGAATTGATTTAATGTTATATGCTGAACGTTCTGAACCTACCAAATAGATACTAAGTACACTTATTGTTAGTCGTCCATAAGTCAAAATACCCTTCTTTTGAGCGTGCCTGAGTGTTATCAGACAGAGTATTTCCTAGACACTACCAGTCGGTTACACTAAATTATTCAAGTCCAACTCTGATATATTTCTTTGCACTCGTCACAGATTTGGAAGGAGCTGATGAAGCAGGTTTCACTGGACTCACGCGTAATGACCGTCGTCCAAATCGACAAGATGAATGATAAGCTGAAGAGGGCATATAATCTGCTGGAGATTATTCAGAAAGGTCTCAATGCTTACTTGGAGAAGAAGCGTTTGTACTTCCCGCGTTTCTTCTTTCTGTCTAACGACGAGCTGCTCGAGATTCTGTCCGAAACGAAGGATCCCACGCGTGTACAGCCGCATCTCAAGAAGTGCTTCGAGGGCATTGGCTCGCTCACGTTCACCGAGGAATTGGAGGTCACGGCGATGCGTTCGTCGGAGCGAGAAGAAGTTGTGCTGGCCGATGTCATCTCGACGGCCAAGGCGCGCGGACAGGTGGAGAAATGGCTGCTGGAGCTTGAGATCGACATGAAGAAGAGTTTGCATCAGAAGATATCGGAGGCCTTCTACAGTTACGTTAAGATGCAGCGAAACATTTGGGTGCTTAGCTGGCCGGGTCAGTGCGTGCAGTCAATTTCGCTGACATATTGGACCCTAGAGATCACCGAGTGCTTCCTAAGCGAAACGCCCAAGGAAAGCTTGGCCAAATATCTGCAGAAGTGCATGAATCAAATTATGAAGATTGTGGATCTGGTGAGAGGAGATCTGAACACACAGAATCGTATTACCTTAGGCGCTCTGGTCGTGCTCGATGTCCATGCACGTGACGTCCTGGCGGAAATCGTTGAGAAAGAGGTCGAAGACTTGCAGGACTTCCAGTGGCTTTGCCAATTGCGCTACTACTGGGAGGAAAACAATTTGGATACACGCATGATCAATTGTTCCCTGCCCTATGGCTATGAGTACTTGGGCAATACGCCGCGATTGGTGGTTACTCCCCTGACAGATCGTTGTTATCGCACCCTATTTGCCGCCTTGAATCTGCATTTGGGTGGCGCTCCGGAGGGTCCAGCCGGCACGGGCAAAACGGAGACCACCAAGGATTTGGCCAAGGCCGTGGCCAAACAGTGCGTCGTCTTTAATTGCTCCGATGGCTTGGATTATCTGGCCCTGGGCAAGTTCTTTAAGGGCTTGGCTTCTTGCGGTGCCTGGTCGTGCTTCGATGAGTTCAATCGTATCGATCTGGAGGTGCTGTCCGTGGTCGCCCAACAGATTCTCACCATACAGCGTGGCATCAACTCGGGCTCCCCCACCTTGGTGTTTGAGGGTACGACTTTGACTCTAGATCCCACTTGTGCGGTGTTTATTACCATGAATCCCGGCTATGCGGGAAGATCTGAGTTGCCTGATAATCTGAAGGTAAATTACATTAGGTTTTTACAGTACAAATTTCTAACCGTCGCCCCTTAGGCTCTGTTCCGTTCCGTAGCTATGATGGTGCCGGACTATGCATTGATTTCCGAGATCGAATTGTACTCCTATGGCTTCCTGAGGGCCAAGCCACTCTCGGTGAAGATTGTGGCCACTTATCGTCTGTGCTCCGAGCAGCTGAGTACCCAGTGCCATTACGATTATGGTATGCGAGCTGTCAAGTCTGTGCTGAAGGCAGCTGGCGCCTTGAAGCTGCGCTATCGCGATGAGAGCGAGGACATCCTTGTGCTGCGCTCCATCAAGGATGTGAATTTGCCAAAATTCTTGAACCAGGATATACCACTGTTCCAGGGCATTACGTCGGATCTGTTCCCGGGTGTCACTCTACCCGAGGCGGACTACGTGGTGTTCAATGCGTGCACAATGTTGGCATGCGAGAAACAGAACAAGCAATGTACGCCGTTTGTCCTCGAGAAGGTGCAGCAGGTGAGTAAGCATAGGAATAATGATTACAATAAAAATACTTATCATTTATTATATTTCGCTTACATGGCAGCTGTATGAGATGATTGTGGTGCGACATGGTCTCATGTTGGTGGGCTACCCATTTGGTGGCAAGACCACAACATATCGGGTCCTGGCCGAGGCGCTCGAGTGCATGGAGAAAAAGGATGGATCTGAAAACAAAGCTATATATACGGTCATTAACCCAAAGGCCATAACTATGGGCCAGCTGTATGGACAGTTTGATGCCGTGTCGCATGAGTGGAGTGATGGGATCTTGGCCGTCAATTATCGGATCTTTGCTGTGTCCGATACACCGGACCGGAAGTGGCTCATCTTCGATGGACCTGTGGATGCCATCTGGATTGAGAATATGAACACTGTGCTGGATGACAATAAGAAGCTCTGCCTCATGTCCGGCGAGATTATCCAGCTGTCGAACACAACTAATTTGATATTTGAACCTATGGATCTGGAGGTGGCCTCGCCGGCCACGGTTTCTCGCTGTGGCATGATCTATCTGGAGCCCAGTTCGCTAGGCTGGGAGCCGCTGGTCACCTCGTGGAAGAACACGCTGCCCGCTGCCTTCCACACGGTGAGCAAACAGCTCATCTCAGCGCTAATCTCTCGCTTCTGTCCGCTGCTCCTGTTCATCGTGCGGAAGGGTCTGCGCGAGATCGCGCCTACGTCGGACACCAATTTGATGGTTAGTCTGATGAATTTCTTTGAGTGCTTCATCGATGATTTCCGCGATGAGAAGTATGTGGCGAATATTTCGGATTTGGATTTTCGTGCCCAAACCGAGGGCATTTTCCTATTCTCGGCAATTTGGTCGATCGGTGGTTCGTTGACTGCCGAGAGCCGTGAGAAATTTAACATAGTCTTCCGTGCGCTCATGGAGAAGACTTTTCCACAAAGCCTGTACGATATGTACGGTGTTACGGAAGATTTGTATGTGGAGCCGCTATCGAAGCCCTTCATCTTTCCCATACCCAAACAGGGTTCGGTCTTTGACTATCGCTACATAAAGGAGGGCAAGGGCAAATGGAAGCCCTGGCAGGATGATGTCAACTCAGCACCGCCTCTGCCACGTGATATACCCGTCAACCAGATTCTCATCCAGACCAATGAGAGCGTGCGCATTGCAGCCGTATTGGACCTGTTGGTGCGACATGGATTTCCCCTAATGCTGGTCGGACCCACCGGCACTGGCAAGAGCGTCTATGTCATTGACTACATGTTAAAGAAAATGGATTTGCTTGTGTACAAGCCACTTTTCATCAGCTTCTCGGCACAGACGTCGGCCAATCAGACACAGGACATTATCATGTCCAAGCTGGACAAGAGACGTAAAGGTGTCTTTGGACCGCCCTTGAACAGTCGCTTTGTGATCTTCGTGGATGATGTCTCGATGCCACTGAAGGAGAACTACGGAGCACAGCCGCCCATCGAGCTGCTGCGCATGATGCTCGACCATATGATGTGGTATGATCGCAAGAATATTGTGCCCATGAAGCTCATCGATCTGCAGATGATTGTGGCGATGGGTCCGCCCTCGACGGGCAATACGGTTACGCCGCGTTTCCAGCGTTTCTTCAATGTGATCTCGATTGATGACTTCAACGATGAAATTATGAATACGATTTTCGGCAAGATCGTGCTCTGGCACTTGGATGCGCGGTAAGTGGGGTCTGTAGTGTAACGAGTATATTTAATTCAGAATTTTCTCGATCAATATATTAGTGGCTTCTCGAAGGAGTTCGATCCTTGTATCGATGAGATTGTGGGTGCAACATTGTCTGTGTACAATGATGCCAAATTGAATCTGTTGCCCACCCCGGCCAAGTCCCATTATCTGTTCAATTTGCGTGACTTTTCACGCGTCATACAGGGTGTCCTGCTGTCGGTGCCGGAGGCTACGGAGGACATGAACTCAATGCGGCGTCTGTGGGTGCATGAGGTGTTGCGTGTCTATGGCGATCGTTTGGTCGAGGATTCCGATCGCAGTTGGTTATTTGGGAAGTTGTGCTCGGTCGTGCAGGATAACTTCAATATCGAGGCTTCGCGTCTGTTCTCACGCTTAGTGGCGCAGGGTAAAAAGCTGGAGGAGAACGATTTTCGGCAATTGATCTACTGCGATTTTACCAATCCGAAAGCGGATATGAAAAACTATGTCGAGGTGCTGGATGTGGAAGAGTTGCGTACGGTTGTGGAGGCGTATCTAGTTGAATACAATAACATGTCGAAGAAACCAATGAATCTGGTGCTTTTCCGCTTTGCCATCGAACATTTATCGCGCATATGTCGCATCATAAAGCAGCCACGTAGTCATGCTCTGCTCATCGGAGTCGGCGGCTCCGGGCGCCAGAGCTTGACTCGATTGGCTTCGCATATATGCGACTATGAGCTGTTTCAAGTGGAAATAACTCGATTGTATGGTCCGTATGAGTATCACGAGGATATCAAATCAATCTTGCGTAAAATTGGTACCTCAGAAATGCACGGCGTGTTCCTCTTTACGGACGTACAGGTGGGCTAAGCAAACCAACATTTTGGACCAATTGCACTTTCCGTATCTAGGGCAGTTTGCTAATGTTTGAAAGACTTTTAGATCAAAGACGAATCTTTTCTGGAGGATATTAACAATCTGTTGAATTCCGGCGAGGTGCCCAATCTGTTCACCAATGAGGAGAAAATCGAGGTGGTCGAAAAGATGGCGCAAATCGACAAGCAGCGCGACAAGGCCGTACAAACCGATGGCAGTCCCGTTGCCCTATTTAACTTTTTCGTTACGGTGGGAGATCAAATTTTAACTACATAATATTTCTTCCACCTAGATGATTCTAATAATGCCTTGATCTATCCCTGTAGACCTGTAAGGATCAGCTGCACATTGTGTTGGCCATGTCGCCGATTGGCGATGCCTTGCGTAATCGCATACGCAAATTTCCCTCGATTGTCAACTGCTGTACGATCGATTGGTTCCAGCCCTGGCCCGAGGATGCTCTGCTTGCCGTGTCCACTCGCTTCCTGGCTGCCGAGGAGCTAACTGCGCTGGAGCGCAAAACGGCCATCGATATGTGCATGGAGTTCCATACTTCCACACAGGATTTGTCAGCCAAGTTCTTTAAGATGTTGCACCGCTATAACTATGTGACGCCCACGTCCTATCTGGAACTGATACAGACATTTAAGGCGCTGCTTAGCCAAAAGAGAAAGTGAGTGTCGAACATGATTGAAGGGCTTACCTTATAGAATATATAATTAGCGCTATGACTATATCATATCTTTCGTATTTCATATATAACTTCACTTGCAGCAACATCACCATGAATCGAAATCGTTATTTGACGGGCATTTCGCAGCTGGATATTGCCGCACAGCAGGTGGCTGTGATGCAGGAGCAGCTGCAGGCGCTGGAGCCGAAGCTGAAGGAGGCCTCCGAGATCGTGGCCGAGCAGGTGGCCAAGGTGACGGCGGACAGTAAACTGGCTGCCGAGCAGCGAGAGTTGGTCAAGGAGGATGAGCAGGCAGCCAAGCAGCAGGCAGCCATTGCTCAGGAGATCAAAGACGAGTGCGATGCCAAGTTGGGTGAAGCGCTGCCCATTCTGGAGGCTGCCCTCTCCGCCTTGAACACGCTAACTACGGCTGATATCGCCGTGGTGAAGACCATGAAGAGTCCGCCCATCGGTGTGCGCATCGTTATGGAGGCTGTTTGCATTCTGAAGGAAATGAAGCCCGATAAGGTGCCCAATCCCAGTGGCGTGGGCACCGTCGAGGACTATTGGGGTCCATCGAAGCGTGTGCTCAGTGACATGAAATTCCTGGACAGTTTGCTCAATTTCGACAAGGACAACATATCGCCGGAAGTGATGAAGAAACTGCAACAGCGTATTCTCAACAACGAGGCGTTCGATCCTGAAAAGATTAAGACGGCATCCACGGCGTGCGAAGGTCTCTGCCGCTGGGTCATTGCACTCTCCAAATACGATGTGGTGGCCAAAATTGTGGCGCCCAAGAAGATCGCCTTAGCTGCGGCCGAGGCGGACTACAATGCGGCCATGAAGTTGCTCAACGAAAAACTGGCCCAACTGGCCAGGGTCGAGGCCAATTTAGCAGCCATTCAGAAGATTCTCGATGAGCAGCTAAGACAATATGGGTGAGCAGCACGTCTTTATAATGTGTATACCCCGAATACTTCGAGAGAAATGTATGTAACAGGCAGAGGAATACGTGCTAGACCTTATAAAGCATACAAATCCATATATTCCCGATCAGGAGTAAGCTCAGTCTGTCCTTTTGGCCATATATGTGAACGCATCGATCTCCAAACTCATAAGATCTAGAGACTTACAGTTTTTGTAGTAGATACGCACGCGGTAATCGGTTATCGATTAAAATCTTTATAAAATAATAGCTCGTACATTTTAAAAGCTAAAGAAGAGTTACTGGACAATCACTTCTCTTACTTTGTTACTCTTCACTTTTAACTCTTGATATTTCTATTTAGTGTCTTGCTGGCTGAGCATGAAGCTTGTACAAAGAAGTTGCAGCGCGCCCAGGAGCTCATTTCTGGCTTGGGAGGCGAACGCACGCGTTGGTCGGAGACAGCTCGAATGCTTCAGGCGAGCTTCAAGAGCGTGACGGGCGATGTGCTCATATCGTCGGGAGTTGTGGCCTATTTGGGGCCATTCACCATCGATTTCCGGGTAACGCAAATACGCAAATGGGTAGCGAAGTGCCTGGACTATGGAGTGACCTGCTCGGCGGACTTCCAGTTGGCTGTAGTGCTGGGTGAGCCGGTGGAAATACGTTTCTGGAACATTTGCGGCTTGCCAACGGATGCGTTTTCCGTTGAGAGCGCCATCATGATGAAGTAAGTGCAAGAGACATTTATTTATTTATTCCATCAATTTTGCAAAGAAAGTTTAGTTAGCTGCAGATTCTAGCGTAAATCTCTTGCTTAAGGCCTTACGCAGCTCGCTTATACTAAAGTGCTTGCTTACATTAATGCTCAACAGGCAAAGTTTGATGGGAAAGTACGCTTCGTTAAAGCCACAAAAAGTCATTAGCTTACAAATCGATGCAAAAAGCTTTGCGCCAGGAATTTCATTAATTTCATCTCAGCTACAGCAGCTGTGGCTCAGCCAACCAACTCACTATAAATATTTATGTATATAAGTATATGTATACGTATATATATACCTACTTTCAATTAAATAACCTGACACGCTAATTATGGCTGAGGACTTGTCAGATACAGAAGATTCACAGTGTTTATATACCCTAATGGAGCGGGTATTAAGGAACACTTATAGAGAAAGTTTTCTTGGAGCTCAACTTATGGAATTTTTAGGGTTTTATAAAAATAATTATAAATACAAATATATTAATATTTAAAGCTTCAAGTCCAAGATCCTGCGGAATCCTTAAATAGAATAGGTCAAATTTAAATCTGCTTATAGCTCACTATAGAAGCTCTCAGATCATAGATTCATTCCATAGATTCATAAGATATGATTTTTAAGAGATTTTTATCTTACCATTTCTGCCACGGTCATAATTTTAATGATTTTTCTTATAGCTGAACTTATAGGATTTATATGGTTTATATAGAGAATTCTCTGCCTAATATTTAATCTGCTTATATTAAAATAAATCCTCGGTAAGAACTAATAGAGTATTCTTTTTTTATAGATAGTGTGTGTTTTTTGTGGATAATGTTTTTTATTGCTGCCACGTGCGGAATTTACTTGATTAATGATTCTGTAAGGGTATTAAAATCTTCGTCATACCCCGTTTCGGTTCGGTTTTTGTTTCTAATTACAAAACATAAAACGTTAGAATTCACGCATATTACGAAAATTAAAGATATGCCGCTTGGCCTCGGTGCGTTCAGTGTGAGAACTGTGCCGGATGCTGCACGGCGCTGGGTCGGAGGGGGTGTTCGGCTCTGTGCGTGCGTGAGCGAGTGTGAGAGGCACCCGCATGTTGCCCAAGCACCGGTGGTTGCTTTAGCTCAAGGTACACACAGCTAAGGGCTGGTCCACGGTCCACGGTGTATGGTCCACGGTGCGAGGAGGTGGTCCGGGGCCTGGCAAAGAATTTTCATGTTTGATGCGTGCATTTGAGAGAGAGCATTACGCATCTGGTGAGTTTCCACCAAAATATAAGGGGCGAGGCGTTGTGTTGCGTTACGTCGCGCTGCCACATGCCACATGCCACTCTTCCCATGTCTCTCCATTTCGATTTAATAAAGGAAATTCCTGGCTGCTGCCACGCCACGAGTGTTCAAAGTAATTTGGAGCATGCCCAAAATACCTGAGGTGTGAGCCACCTCTGATGATACTCCTGCTACTCCTGCTACTCTTGCTGCTGGTGTTGCTGCTGCTGCTGCTGCTGCTGCTGTTGCTAGTCCTGCTGCACAAAGGATAAGCAATTGATTAATGTGCGCTCCGGGCGCATTACGTTTAATTTTTACCCATAGACATGGCAAATGAATGATGTAGGGATTTGTTCAGGCGCCGCTAGTTATACTATCTGCAACTCCCTCTGACTGCCGGACACAAGACGAATGAATTTCTCTTTGTTTTTTGTTTTTCTCTTTTTGTCCTTAAATACCCTATATTTTGTGGATGTTGCCAAAGGGCATGATAATCCCATATTAAGCAGCAGAGTTGTCTGTTCTTAGACAAATATGAAGCTCTTAATGATTGTGATTAACATATCAAAGTTCTGTTTATCAGTGCTGATCTAGCTGCTTTTGCTTTCTACAGGGTATCACTCTCTAAAGAGTCACATTCTCTATAAAAAAACATTAGCTCTGATTGTTTAATGGAACGAACAGGGTATTAGCTAGCTCACCTTTGTACTCTTTTCATTATATCTTAACTCTTTTTCGTTTTTCCAGGGTACTTTCCAGCCGATCACTCTCATTTATCGCAGCGCTACTTATTGTTTCCTTAGCTCTTCCTGGTTTATTGGGGCGGTCGACACATCGCCCCACGGCAACTGCTTCGTAAATTGCTAATGTGGGGCAGCAGGTGTGGAGTCGTACATTGTGGGTCTGCTTTGGGTCGTGTCTCTTTGCATAAATGTTTGATTAAATAATGTTAATTTGGATAAGGGCCAAACCTTGCAGCATTGCGCTTGGAGAGTTGGATTCGAGGCACTCGCTTTAAGGGTTTCGTTCGAAACACTTTTGTGCGCCAGCTTTAAGTCGTTCTTCAGTTTCATTGTCTATTGTAGCAAACCAAGTGGAAGCTTTTGTGATTCACAAACGTTTTCTTCTTTTGTTGTCAATTTTGATTTCCTTTATTGCATTTACATTGTTTAACAATTTTTTTTTTTTTTGATTTCCTTGGCGTTTGCAGAGTCAACGTACTCGGATTGTACTCCCCTGTGCGTGTTCCTTTTTTTCAACGCTCGATATATTTTTTAACAATTTTCAACTGTCTAGCGGAAGCGAGGATAGCAAAGGTTATGATACCCTATA
>NW_022046115.1:65548-82302 GCF_001654015.2 Drosophila navojoa | reverse complement strand
TAACTCATCCGATAACTTTTTTATCGAGAATAATCGAAAAATTGATTTTGGTTTTCAGCCTCATTGGAATACTATTAATCAACAGATTTTTGATACCACGCCCCCTCCTCCCCAAATTTGTAAAAACTTATTCCAAGTACTAGAGACTTGTGCTTTGGAATGTACATAAATTTGAACATTATGATTACGTTTTATTAAGATTGTACGTCTTAAAATTAAATTATTCAACACATAAATTCCCATAATATTGCCCACACTGCAGCGCAGCCCAATCACAGTCGCTGATTACTGCGCAGTTAGCAGAGAGTTTGATTATAAGTTAAGGGTATCTCCTAGTCGAGCAGTCTCGACCAAAGCCTTCTTACTTATTAATTGTAAATACCCATAAAAAAAGAAATCGGAACTGATAGAAATCTATCCCTGTTTTCATACCGATGTAGATATCACGATATATTCTTTATCGATATTTATAAAATCCGCCATATTTTTTATCTGTGGTGACCAGAGTGAATATTCATCGAAGGCAAAGAAATTTATTCGATTTATATTAACAGTGACCAAGACTCTAAAACTCTATGATCAAAAATCGAAAAAGCATTCCGTACTCCTTCGAAGGGAAAGCTGACCCGAACTTGATGGGAAAGCCAATTCCTAGCCCAAACAAAACAGGTCAAGTCATGTTTGTTATTTATGTGGGACTACATGCGTGTGAGTGTGCCCCTACTTGACCATACGTTTTGACAGTGCCAGCCCCTCCTCTCAGTCTTCCGCAGGGCCCATCCAGACCGGCGCCATCGCGTATTTATTGCGCACGGCACATGGAGAATTCGAGTAACATTTTATCCTCCTCGCACCCCCCTCCCTCCCCTCAAGCGACCATCGAATAAGACGGGACGCGCGGGGTTTTTATGCCCCTTGTGGGTATTTGTGTGTGCTCTGTTTAGTTTCAACCCACGTGCTTGGCATAATAAGAGCTGCCAGCTACTGTTTGCCGCGTCTACCGACCTCTTGGTTGCTGCAGGTTAAAAGCGCATTACGGCTCCAACTTCATAAATTGCGGACGCAAAGCCAAGCAGCAGCAGAAGCAGCGCAAGCAATGTTTACATGCCAAGCAGCTGGCTATCCCCATTTTGCCTTGCTTACAAGCCTAAAATTTAAATCCCATTCTCCAACATAGACTCCAATCACAACTGGCTTCAAAAAACTGTGGCATCGCTCTTAATCCAAATGTTAACTTCCAAAAAGCAAAAGAACTCCCAGCCGAAAACGTACAAAGTTTATTAGACTGTAATATTTGATCTGGAATGCCCTGCCAAAGCGATTTGATCTGATTTCACTTGCTTAGTAGACACTAACTTATTGATCCACAAGCGATGCATTATAGGTAAAACTTTCATTGGATAAACCATATGAAACGCAATTATATGCAATTAAACGATAGAGAAACCTTTTAGATGAATTCGAACTCAACGTAAATTGCCTTAACTCATACGCAATAGATGCACCCGTTTCATTCCAATTTGATTTTAATAGAAAGAGCTTCAGGCAATGTAATGAGAAATGGCAAGCTGTCTTGCTATTACCTTATGATAACCACCTAATTTGCAGTAAACTAATTTAAGTTATAGGAATCATAGCACTAATTTGGCATATGTATATGCCACAACATTACAAAGAATCTATTCGATGAAGTCATGAATAACTGAGACAAGGGGAATATATCCGAACCTTTAATCATTAAGCAACAATTAGACAACTGATACCGCCGTAAGTGCGAATTCGGGGCAGTTTTGATAGTCCAACACGATTCGGATGCATTATTTATTGTAAACAGAAAACATTGTTTGTTGACGTTGCTTTATAAAGTCTTCCTCGAACGTGTCATACTTTTAATTATCCAATTTTGCTTATCTGCTGTTAATCAGACCATCTTTCAATCCTCAGCTGGTAATTCAAAAGCCAAATCGAGTGAATAATACTCGCCAACTGAAAACAATTTCCAAAAGAAATGGTTTTCGATTTTAGCTAATGAACACTTGCTTACTCTCTAACTACGACATGACGTTCTAAGGAACGGATTTTTACATTTTATTGTTGACTTCAACAGCTTAACAATGGCTTGCTTGTATCCAATCTTAAGCGCTGTTCTGAAATTGAAAAGCACTTGACAACTCTCAACTGGGACGAAATTGGTGTCTATGTGTGCTTTGACAGCTAAAAAGCAGTTGCAGTCAATTGAAGTCTGTCTGTCTCTTAGTCTGCTGAGTCAATCGACATGAGCGAAATCATCCGGCACATGCCTGGCAGTCTGACGGCAGTCGGAGAAGAATCGCCAAACGCACACGCATAATTGACAACATTTCCGCGGCTGCCTTTGTTGTTGCTTGGCTATGGAAATCATTTTAGCTGAAATTGAAATTGAGAATCGCACTGGCTGCCAGTCGCAACGCAATTGCAGTGCCATTGATAGAGCCAGCGATACAGATGCACACATACGAGCACTGACAGTCAAACCGGATGCGAATGCGAATGCGATTGCGAATGAGGATGGGAATGGGATACGGGCGTAGAGATGACAGCGCAATGGTGTCATTATGACTCGCTGTTCCCAGATTGGCGCCGACAGCTCGCATTCATTCATTCAGCCATCCATCCAGCATTCGGCCGCATGCCTGCCTCATCAATGTTTAGAACAATGCCACCAATTTTCGTATTGAATTTTAATTAAGTTGACGTTAGGGGAATATGATAATTAAAACTGCGTGCACAGCTCCAGCTTCTGCTAAATACAACAAAATCACATCAAGCTACAAAAGCGCCGTAATTGGAATACCCTATGATGAGCCGTAATGCTTATGGTCGAAACAAGGTTAGGTTTACATTTTTGAGCACTCAACTCTATGTAAATTAGAATTAATTAGTGAATATATTTTAATAAAGAGAAAATGCTTAGAAAAAATTCGATTCAACTTGCTTCGTAATATATTTTCTTGACTTGTGAATGAAGAAGTTTAAAATTTGTAATCTATAAAAAGGAAATATGCCCTGATTTGCACTTTATAGCCATATAGATGCTTGAATAAAAATGCCAAACTAAGAACAAAATATTTTCCCATGTCTCAGCAGAGAGTATTTTCAAAGCATCAACATAAATGATTATACGTGTAACTTGTTTGAAGACGCATGCAAAAGCTTAACAGTTCCATGCAGTTTCAAAAAAAATCAAAACAAGTAAGAAAGCTATAGTCGAGACTCCTCGACTACGAGATCCCCTGAACCCATCGAGCAATTGATATTTCAATAATAATTCGCACAGACACACGCATACACACACACGCATACAGGTGGTTTTTAATCGATATTAAAATATTGGGATTAGTTATCGATTTTTAGTGATAAACTCGATATGCGCGTGATGTACACGGACCTAGGAAAAAAATTTCAAGTCTCTAGCTCTTATATCTTCTGAGATCGACGCGTTCATACATACGGACGGACGGACAGGGCCAAATCGACTCAGCTTGTCGCCCTGATCAAGAATATATATACTTTGGGGGTATGCCACGCCTCTTTCTGCCTGTTACATACTTTTAACAAAACCATTATACCCAGATTTCCCAATTTCAATGGGTTCAGGGTATAAAAAAAAAATTCCATTAAAGCTGTTGCTAATGGCAGCCAAAAGTGAAATACTGTAAACAGGGCAGTTGCGCACAGTTCGAGACCTCAACCCGCAAAATTCGAGCTGCAGGTGGAAGGCGATTCGCTAATTTGGAATTGCCACAAAGGTATTGCCGCCGTCTGGCTACTGATTGCAATTATTTTCAGTTTGGGATGCTGGCAGCACAGGCAACGGGAGTAACTAGATGCCAGACTAACCAGATTTTCGAGAGAGAGAGAGAGATAGAGAGAGAGAGAGAGAGAGAGAGAGAAAAGAGAAAGAGAGAATTCAACAGAATTCATTACGCCTATTTAATATGATATATAGTCAGATGCAGTCAGCTTTGAAATAAATAGTTCTAAATGTACCATGAAAATAAGAATTAAGTATTATTGATTGACAGAAAAAAATTAACTTATGTGTTACCCTACAAATTTAAAAAACAGATAAGAAATTTTTTTTTGTATTGTATATTTATTTAAGTTACTTTAAATAACAAAATAAACAAATTCATAATGAAAATCAACATTAATATATATACAATATGAAGTACCTTAACCTTCGGTATAAATCGCAATTTAGAAAATTCTTTTCAGCTACAGCTTTTTCTAGCCTCAGCACGTGTTTTGGGCCCAACGCAGATGCTTCCCCGGATATAGAGTTAACACAGCCACGCTTCAGTCAACTGCTGCTGCAACTGGTGTTAACAGGTATTACCGACTAAAGGTGGATAAAAATGGCTGCCTCAACCTCAATACCCAAACCGAACCAAAACCAAAAATGCGCTTCTTCACGCGCATTACAAACGCTTGTATTTGGGGGAGTAGCTACTATGTAGGGTTAGAGCGGTATGCGGCAATTGCACCGTTAATTTGGTGTTGTACACACATGCTCTCTCCCTTTCTCTATGTCTCTCTCGCACACAAACAGTTTTGTTCGGTAGCAGCGTCGCCAAATGAATTCAATTAATTAAATTAGTTCAACTCGCAGCTGCAACCGCTTTTCGCTTGTAACGGGGGCACAGATCGGATAAGGGAAGCGGACGGAGCTAGGTATGGGAAGAGCGAGGGTGCTGGGAGCTTGGGACAGAGGTCGACGCGGCCATTACGCAGCTGAATAAAAATTGTGCGCTGCGGTCAATGCTGTGCGGTGCAGTCGGGGGCCCTGTCGACTCAATTATCGCTTTTATGAATGGGCAGAAAATTTTGCAAAGCGCCAGCGACGCGTCGTCTGCCTTGACGGAACTTTTTGATTATCCTACTGTATTATCGGCATAATGCTTTTAATGACCTGCTTGTAACAGGTAGAGTAATGACAGGTAACTGAACATTATTTAAATCGTTCATCGTTAAAATAAACATCTACTTCCAATCACATGTCTTTACAAATTGCTTATATGCCATGGCACTATTCCAGTATTCCTGATAGATAACTCAGAGCTCTAGATCACCTACATTTAAATTTAAATTAAATAATTCTACATAATGAGTGACAGTAGTTAAAAATATGTTCTATTTATTTTTAATATATTTAATATTTTTATTATTAATATATTTAATACAGTTTCAATCCAGAATTTAAAAAAATATTTTAAAAAACTTAATCAAGAATTTAAATGTTAATATAATAAAGTTTTTCATTCCAGCATTCCAATTAGAAATGCCAAACACAAATTTTAAATAAGACTAGAATAAGGGTATTCCCAAAGCGTCGCTGCAATCTACGTAATTCTGTTAATGTTTCTGACTGCGTATGGCATTTGCGCAATTTGTGCTTCGATTTTTCACTTCGTATAATTACGTTAAGCGCATAATTAAGTTGTCCGACTGCAGGTAATAAATTATGAGCAGGAAAACCCTTTGCCAATATTTTTGAAACCGTTTTCGTATTTTATTTTTAATTTGGCAACCTTTTTGTCAGGCGCAGCTCATTTGATAAAATTGAATTTGATGTGCAAGCGAAATGAAATTAGCAACATTTTTAATATGTTTAATTTCATTTCCAGTAGAACAGAAAAACTCGCCCAACCCCTTTTAAAACGCCAACGATGTATGCTGTAGCCCTTCCTCGTTATATGTAAAATGTCAGCAAAAGAACAGCAACAACAAAAACAATATGGCGACAAAAAATGGGGCTTTGCAGTTGGCGTTCATCCTGCCATGAATTACGGGGCGTCAAACTGTCAAGCACGCTCCCAGTCCAGCGCTTGACAGATGAACTAACGGCCTGGCCACACTAACTGTCTGTGTCAAAGTATGCGTGTGCCTGTGTATATGTGTGGGTGTGCGTTGTTAACTGGCCGCCCACTCCATTTGTGACTATTGCTATTCATAAAAATTGCTCAATTCCGCACGCGTTTGCTATTTTTGTTGCCAGGTTTTGTTTCCCTTTATCATCGCTCCACTGCGACATCGTGAATGACACCAAACATATGCGGGCGCCATGGGCAGCACTCAGTATTCACAATTCAGTGGGTTAAGAGTAACGCACCTCTCCCAGCCCACCTCCGTCGGCTGAGATTTTCATGCAAACAAGTGATATTTTTGTTGACAACTAAAAGCCCCAACAGAGTCAGCAAACAAATAGGCCGAAGCACTAAAACCGGAAATTCATAACGAAGAGCGGGTTACCCATTAAAATCAGAACTCAAATCAGCTGTCTTAAGAGCCTGTATTATGAATCATATATTATTGATTATTATATTTATTGATATTATTATTGAATAATATATTACAATAATAATCTTTGAATTGTTTCATGAACACTTTTTTCAAATATTTTAACATTTTTGTACAACTTCCAAGTTATTTTGAATAAGTGGGCTACCTCCCACCGCCAAATTATGTACTTTCGCGAGCTCGAAAATATGAAATATATTGCCCAGACTCCGATTAAACTTTTGAAATGGGGCACCGCCTTCTCTATTTACATTACTATTCAAGTTATTTGTAAAAAGTTTCGATTTCTCTACAAACAGAGTACTGCCTTACCCACAATTTGTATATTCCCTGCCTACTTGCCTAGCTTACAGGGTAGAAGCATTTACGCTCAACATGCGCTGAAAAAACGCAACGCAGTGCGATCCGATGCGCAGGCAACAAAAACAAATGTGACTTGTGAACGGGTTGAGTGCCAACGAAAGTCCCTTTCCTCTACCACTCCCCACTCTCTTAGCCTACCGCCCTATGTCACTGACAGGCAGCCAAAGTCCCTATCTAAGCCCCAACCCTCTCTCTTGCTGTCTCTCGTCTCTCTGCAAATGGCAGAGTAGCTTAAAAGGCCGCCAGTTGGTTTTTCAAATTATACCTCGAAATTATGCAATTCCATGTGTGTAACTTTGCCTAACAAAAAACATGTTTCGCAATGCTTGCAAAACTGTGCGGCCATAAATAATATTAAGATCAGTTTCGAGTGTTCCAAAAATTAAAAAGGAATAAAAGAGGGCGTTTGCCACATTTGAATTAAATAAACTACAAACGCTGCAGTTTATATAAATTTAATGCAGTTGCTGCACTTGGTAAATAGAATGTATAAGCACATAGAAACCAGTGCAGTCGGGCGCCACTGACTATATCATACCCGCTGTCGGCCAAAAAATAGTGTAGAAAGTATTCACAATCCAATATATTCTGCTTAAGTATGGCCGAAACGGCCATATCTTATCTTATTTATGGATTAGACAATCATTCTGCGTTTTGAAGCTTGCTGATTTGCAAATTCTAAAAGGCTTAGAGTATTGAATTGCTCATATTCTATATGCAATTTTAACTGCTTGTTAAAAATTTTAAGTAACAGCAAACACTCTCTTCAAGTGCGCGTGTAATGCACAGTGCCAGCACGATTGACCAAACGGCCCTTTGGTGTGCCACTCAATCGTTCTTTTATAGGATAAACTTATTATAGGATAAACAGTCCAGCGCAGATAATTTGAAAAGGAAAAGGATCCTTTTTTTGTCGATTTACACACAGTGAGTCGCATGGAAGTCGGCTATGCACGATTCCGCTTCTAAACAAACTTGACCTAAAAATATCCGACGTATATATATTCCTCGTAAACGAGTCTCAAAACTCGGCGTAGTAGGCTTAGTTCATCACATTCGGAAATACTGAAAATACTTAAGAAACAAACGAAATAATTTCTATAATATTTTTTAATAGGACAAAAATATATACTCCGAATCCTAAGCGTTATAAAAGAGAATGGCCAATATTTTACCGTATGAGCCCAATGCGCCGGATCCGAGGCTGGCTAGACTATTGCTGAATCGCTACGTTTTCGCCACCTGGCTCTGCTACCTGACCGAGTATCAACTCTTGACAGTTTTTGTGATCTACCAGCGAATAGAACTCGACAACCCAGTCAACTGGCTGAAGGAGTGGCTGGACCAGATTCTATTTTCCTTTCACACTGTGGCACGCATGCAGGTACTGGGCATCCACATGGTCGCCTACAGCTTGCTACTGGTCCGCCTGCACGAGCAGCTACCCAGTTGCCACAACTGGCGGCGGCAGCGCCTGCAGGAGGAGCTGCTAATTAAGCTCTGTCTGCTGGCAATTCTGATCAGCCAGGGCTACTGGAGCAGCTGGTTTTACCTGAAGTATATAGTCGATCTGAATGCTGACATGGATGTCAGCTTCATCGGGCACTATCTGCGGAGGAACGGCGTCTTTTGTGGGCTCGTCTACTTTCTGACTGAACACTTGCCCTTTGGCAAGGAGGTGTGGCCGCTGCCGCTGATACGACTGGAGAGTGCAACATGGCAGTGGCTGCTCTGCCATCATTTCGATCTAGGTCGTACTCTACCCCGCTCCCTGCTCTACACGATTGGCTTCGCCGCCCTCTTCTGGCCCAACATGAGTGGCGACCATAGTGCCAGCTGCCAGCTGCTCTGCCTATCCAGCTGCATGGTCACGCTGATCACGGTCAAGCTGAATGCCATCAAATGCATCTTTAGCACTGTGATGCACGAGGAACTACCGCTTACTTTTCAGAAGCAGCAGGAGCAGTGGCTATCGCCACAACATACGCAGGATGGAGGACTCCCCATGTGCTTGGCTCTGAGAGTGGATATCCAGCTGCATGGCTTCAGGCTGCAGGCAGCCAGGGACTTTTACATGATCGCGTCCGCGCCCAACGACGAGCTGTGTGAGCTATTCCAACTGCGTGGCATCTTGCACAGAAAGCCCAAAAACTGGAGGGCGTTGCGCAATGTCCTCATGGGCAACATTTCGCAGTTTACGCAGTTGCTGAACGAATGCCTAGCGAGGCCGGCGACTGAAGCGCAGCCTAGGCCTAAGCACCGGAATACGCGCTGCCAGCCCAACGTGCGACACCTTGCGCCACCTGCACCAGCTCCAAATTATTGGAGTAGGCGCTGCGAAAGTGAGGAGCCGGGGCCAGAGCCACAGAAGCCCTCCTTCGTACCTCTTTTTGAGAAACTGGAACAGCAGCTGCGAAACTGTCAACTGTCGAAGCAGGTGCAATGCTTTTACAACTGCTTACCTGTCTATGCCACGCAGCTTATGAGAACGGATAAGGACGACTGCGAGGTGTGCGTGGGCCGGCCTTTGGTATGGTTGATTCCAGGACTCGTCTCTATATGCATACGCTCCTTGACGGAGGACAAACATGGATCGCTGCAGCAGGATCTGGCAATGATCTTCAATGCCCTCATCGGACTGGAAAAGCAGATCGCCAATCTTCTCGCACTGCTGGAACGGCGTCAACAAAAGCCATGCCAAACACTTTGTGTGCTCTCGGAGACGATAAGACTGGCTATGAACAAACTAATCTACCACTTCAACAAGTATCTGAACTTCATTTTAGGGGATGAGCCACTAGTTGACTCTCTAAGAAATCGTAAATAAGTACTTATTCTAATTAGAATTATTTTTACTATTACTGTTTGTTTTTACTTCATGATAGGAAAGAAGATAGCATGGTTTTGAAGATACCGCTTCTTGGAACTAGACTTGATCTTAAGATTTTCAAGTGCTATAACTCATATAGTGCTTATTTAGAATGTCCGTATATATCACACGGATATCGAGTTGATCACTAAAAATGTTTTTTACATTGTATTATGAGACATGGTACATGCATGTGGGCATCTCTTCAGTCTTGAAAACTCTCCAATTATAGTAATACCTATAGTGAGTGCTATACATATGACAAAATGATTCTTTATTTTGACAAATAGTGAATCTGACAGCAATTGAAAAGTAAACTGGGCTCGCAAGCTACAGAAAGTAGTAGTTTTAGTAATGGAAAACTCTCAGTAGAGTCTATTCATATTTGGTCAGTCGAGAGCCCCATCTAGAGGGTAATGCCGGTAGCTTAGGCGTTATGTTCAGTCCGCAGAGGATGCACCTTTTGTTAGACGCCGACGCCTGCACATATGCAACAAGTTTATGCAGCTGCACGCAGGTTGACATTGCGGCTCGGACTCATAAATTTCATCTGGCAGCTCCCAAATCCCGTCATGCTTCCGCCCCAACCAACCCAAGGCCTTGAGAGATAAAAGCTGAAAACTGAAAAAAATCAACTGAACAACAGAGAGCACAAAACGCTGCCACAAGCCGCAAACATGCTGAAAAAAAGAGCCACTGGACATTGCACCAATGTGCGTTGCGGCCGGGTGCGTGGGTAGATGGGGGCGGGGAGTGGAAAGGAGAAGCTCTGCAAGTTCTAAGCACGTGTCAAGTGTGGGCCAAACTTTTAATTTGCACAACGTCCCGACCGGAGCAGCCAGCCCGAAGCCTGACTGACGCTGAGTGACTGTCAGGCTTGTTAGTCCCTTTATAGCCCGGGGTGCGCCTTGCTGTCTGACAATGTCATCAGTTGCAGCTGACGCAGCAGCAGTAGCTGCAGCTACAATGATACCGCCTCCGCCTCCCGCTACAGCACGACCACTACCAATTCTGCCCTCGAGCTACTCCCAGTGGCTATTGCTGCAACAGCTGAAGCTGGGCCAGTTGCAGTTGCAGTTGCTCTCCCTTGTATTATACGAATATACTATCCCAGAAGGGTGCTCGAATACTACTTGTTCAATATAGCTATATCTATGTGTAATTTTTAACTAAATTAAGCCATTACTTAACTTAAAAAGTCAATATCAGGTTAGATAATAGATACATTTGATGAATTATTTGCATGAGAATAATCGTATTGGCTTTTATTTAAATTAATCTGAACTGTACTGAAAAATCAAGTCGTATTAAATGAGAACTTTAACTGTTACTTCAAGCTGAGAGTAAGCAAATGTCGTTGGTATCCGACTTGAAGCGTTTCGCAGAGCAGCGAGGTGCGTCTGTACGTATGTGAGTGCATGTCTGTGTGTGTGTGCCTCAACGGCAGATAAAACGAACTCAGCTCCCACTCTGACACTGTCTCTCCAGTCAGTCGTCAGTCAGTCATTCAGTCAGTCAGTCTACAAATGCGTTGATTCACAGTTGCCTTCGCACCATTCGCACAATTTCATAGCCTACTCATGCGTCATTTGCGCCGGGTGGTGTTAAATCCGTTTGGATTTTTGTTTTGTTGATTGCCGCACGCCTCAATGACATTTCATTTATTATATGGCACTGCCTCCGGTTCTTGTTTGTTTCTCTTTTACTTTCACTATGCATGAATGTATGTGTATTTCGTCAACTCAGCGCGTCCAGCAATTAACTATGCAATACGCTGACCTCACCAGCTGCAACTACAACTCTATTCGAGCACCTGTGATTGTGTCAGAGCCCAGTCCACGGACCAGAAGAATCGAAAGTGCCGCATCATGTTGCTGCTGAGCGACACCTTTGATTTGTTTTGCAAGTTTGTTGTTGTTATATCCGCTACAAAGGAATTTGCATTTCAAATGAATTGCTACGCCCCGGAGAAATATTAAACCAAAGGCAACAAAGAGCGGAAAAAAACAAGTGGAATCACGTTGTAAACTGAACCTGAGCCTGGCCTGCTGAAATATAAATGTTAATCCAGGCAGCGTCGATTGCAGAACGTTCAGCGCTTTTGACAGCATCTACCCGGACAACATCCAGTGTCCAGCGCCCAGCGCCCTTTGCTGCACACAATCCAACGACCAGCCCATTGGCCAGAGCTTGGGCATGGCCGGAATGTCAACGGCTTTTTAATTGATTTTCATTGATTGTGCTGATTGACGCATCAAATGAAGTGACTTCAGGGGTCGAGTTCGGGTACGGGCTTGTTGCTCACAGCTCACAGTCAGCGTCTACTGCTGCAACTGGCCCTGATCCTGCTGCTCCTGACCCTGTTGCCGTATCAGTAGCGGTGCAAACAACACTTTTCCACACACGCACACGCACACACACACGCTCAATGGCTCACACACACAGCAGACATGAATCCGGCAGTAATTAAATTTGTCAGTCACACAAAACGTTGCTGCAGCGCCCAAAGAAGTGGCAAAGTGTACAACGCGCCGTATGCGTGATGCGATTGCATGCAATATCATGAGCATACGTGTGCGACTGTGTTTCTCTGTGTGTGTGAGTGTGGCAAACAATGCCAATCCGCCCCCAAGAGAGCCAGATAAGTAAGCAAGCCATAAGTGCAAGTTAATAGCAGGTTGAGATATGGATATATCGTACACTCAAGGAAATATTGCGTTATACTTTATAATAGTTATATATACAATTTAGCAATGTTTGTAATGCAGAGATATATGAGAATATTTTTCTTCTGTTCTATTAAATAATATAATTTATATTTATAGACACTATATGACAATCACAACTTTATGCATTAAATAAAAAAAGTAAATATACTTTATATCCATAATTGAATGCTCCATTCATAATAGGTTTTAGAAATTTACAAAAAATTAGTATTACATTTTTTATTATATACATACTTATATGTATACTTAATTATTACATATGCATATGTAGCTATTACTTACTCGACGTTGATATTTAACTTGTTTTGTATCGTAAATCAACCTACTATACGATAATATATACCCGCCACAATCGACATACCCCAACGATATATTTCCAGGGGTATATCGAAGCAAATATGAGACAGCGTCCGAATTGAATACTGGCTAACAGATTGTTGTTATTGAACTTTAATTATTGCATTCTCTATTCGTCCCATTTTGCTGCTATTACTCCCACTGTAAGTTAATATGGATACAGTCAAACACCCAAAATACACACAGACAGACAGAGCCAGACAGCGGCTGATAGACAAACAGCTGCACATGCGTCGCTAATGAGCCGCTTTTTAGCACTGGCATCCACTTGGCTGAAATTCGCTTTATGGCCAGGTGCTCCAGTAAGGGTCCATTTGCCCACTCGCTCACTCGGTGGAGATAGCAAACGAGGAAGCGCGTCCAAATATTGCACAATGCTGAAGCCGAAAAATTTGAAATCGGAGACGCAATTTAAAAATCATTAGAAAAACACATTAAGCGTAAAAAATTAATGAGCAGCTTGTGTCAACAGAAGTTCAAGGCAGCCAGCATTAAGCCAGGATATTAGGACATGAGCCAAAATACCTTCAGCTGTGTATTTTATACATACCTCTCTTGGTACGTGTGTGTGTGTGTTTCTCTATGACGCAGAGGCAGTGCAACTAAGGTGCAGCAGAGCGTCTTAGACATTGGATCCTATGCTTAGATTAAACTGAATTGCAAAACAAAAAGTAAGAACGTTGTGATCGGGCGTTACCGACTGCAGAATACTCATTCACATAAGTAAATATACTTTATATCCATAATTGAATGCTCCATTCATAATAGGTTTTAGAAATTTACAAAAAATTAGTATTACATTTTTTATTATATACATACTTATATGTATACTTAATTATTACATATACATATGTAGCTATTACTTACTCGACGTTGATATTTAACTTGTTTTGTATCATAAATCAACCTACTATATGATAATATATACCCGCCACAATCGACATACCCCATCGATATATTTCAAGGGGTATATCGAAGCAAATATGAGACAGCGTCCGAATTGAATACTGGCTAACAGATTGTTGTTATTGAACTTTACCATCAGCAATTTAGTAGCTAAGTTTAGTTCTAATACTGTAGATATTTCAATTCATAGGACAAATTAACAGTATACCAATTTGAATGCTATATCGACTCAGATCGTCGTCCTGATCAAGAATATATATACTTTATGGGGTCTGCGATGATTCCTTCTGCCCGTTACATACTTTTACACAAAACCATTACACCCTGATTTCCCATTTTCAATGGGTTCAGGGTATAAAAAGAAAAGCCGAAAAAGGAAATAGGTAAAAAAGGAAACTCGTAATAAACGGCAGATGCACCCATCATAGGATGACGACTTCAATGGAGTCGCCGTTGTATTTGAGGCACGCTAATAGGGCTCAATATGGAATATACCACAGCGGAAGGCATGGGCTTACCATAGAAATCCATTGTTGAGGGGGGATGACAAAGTCATCAAAATAGTAAGAAATATATTTTAATTTAATCATTTTTTTTTTTTAATTGTTGAATTTCATGAAATATGCAAAATTATATTTTATTCCATTAAACAATAATTACATGAAATATTGATTGATTATGAAATAAATAGAAATCATCTGAATATATGTTTAAAATTTGAATACTCTAGTTTAAAAGGTGTAGCTGATATAATTAGATTACTGATTTTCGATACAGTTGTTTATCGATAAAAATAAAAGGATGAGTTATCGTTTTTTCGAGATAAATATCGGCGCTGTACACACGGACATTCTAAAAATAGTTCAAGTCTTTAACTCTTATTTCGTAACGCCTTCAAACATACGGACAGACAGACGGACAGGGCTAAATCGACTCAGCTCGTCGCCTTGTTAATTAAATTAACATTATTATTATTATTATTAAGAAGTTACAATTAATATAAAATTAACTCTAACTTAAGGCTAAGCACTGGCAGCAGGGGCCTTCGGCTGCAATTAACATATAATTGTATATTGCATTGGATGTCTTTGGACTCGTTTCTACCTCTACCTCTACCTCCTATGTGAGATAAATTTCTCCACAGTATCAATAGGCTTCAAATACTTGAAGCTTCCAACGCATGTTCAACTACGCCTCTGGCGACAGATTGGGGCCCTGGGCTGCTTGCCAATGTCTACAATGTCGTTTACTTTGCCTAACAATATTTAGTTAGCCAACAAAAGCCAGGCGTACATCCCCGCTCCCTCTTTCAGCCCGCTGGCAAGGGCAGCACGCAACAGTCTGCGGATGAGGCAGGCGAACTTCTTGCCTTGGGCCAAACTCCTCTGGAGAGCCGTCTGTAGTTTTGGTCTAACAACTCATTTGGCACTCATGAGTAGGTCAGGCCGTTAAGGCCCCGCAATCACACAGATATATATACATATATATACATTTATGTGGCGACATATCCTACGAGCTTTTAAACTGGCCGCTAAATCGCAATGCTTGTCACGTTTTAGCCACCGTTGAAAAGTCAGATCAGAGCGAAGAGGTCCGGAGAGCAGGAGGCCAGGAGGCCAGGATGGCGGAGCTACTACAAGTTTTTGTGTGCTTTTGTGCGTGCCTGGCCGGATGTGCCTAGGAGGATATGCGTCTTTGTCGTAATTACCTTGATGCCGCTCGCTGGCGCGCAAATCCCAGACGCTGACAAAGAGCACTACACACATACACACATAGGCTCGCTGTGATTGCGGCTACAACAGGTGTGTGTGCGCTCGTGTGTGTCTGAGTTATATCTGCTTCTAATTGTCGCTAAGTGCCATTGAAATCCTTGGCCATTGCCACTTTGATACTGGGCATTCTGTCATAAATAATAAAGACCGGCAGCGACAATTTAAAGAGCTAACTGAGCGCGGCGGCCACGAGGACCGCATGGTCAAAGTGCTTTTGGTCAGTTGACCACTTAAGCACAATGCTTTTGCATTGTACCTGGCGCGCCCATTTCGGGGTTATTTTCGGCGGGCCATGCACGTTTGCCACCTGCTCGTGCAACGTGGCCTCAACTCAGTGCCGCTCTCTTATGTATTGTATGTGTGGGTGTAAGTGTCTGTGTGTGGCTCCCTTGCCGTGTGGACCATGTGGACTAGCTGAAATGCAGCTAACGAACCGCAATTGCGGTCACATTTCATGAGAGCGCGCACGTCGCCCTCTGGACAGGCACACACAAACACACTCACACACATATATGCGGTGATTCAATTTGCAGGCTGCGACAGGCTTTTAGTGCAAACTTCACCCACACAGCAGCAGCAACACTGGTAGCAACAACAACAACAACAACAACCACGGCGCATCTCCCTGTCAAAATGGACCAAAACTCAACGACTGTCTGTGGATATCATCAAAATTAGCTCGTTTGGCGGGCAAGAAGAGTTTCACAGCACAGTCAAAAGCTGCATGCAACATCCCCACACAGACACACACACACACACACACAGTTTTGCATGTGGCCCACATATAGGGGCTGCTGCATGCCCCATTGAAAGCTGGCATTCAACCGCAACTGCGCTTCAGCGAAAAACTTGCAATAGCAACAGGTTTATGACAGGCCAATTAACTAAACTCTATATTTGCATACACAGGTACCTATACACGTATATATTAGATGCATGTGTGTACATAAATCTCAGTATTTTGCACAGACGTCAGTCGTTTGGCAGGCATTATTTCAAGTTGTGGATTGTTTGATTTTTACACAAAATATAATCAACTTGAAGTATTATTTCTACACTGCACTTTAGATATATGTAACTAGAGAACACTCATAATTAATGACGACTGACTCATTTAGGAATTGAGTTCAAAACTTAAAGTCTTGCCCATATATGAAGCAAATTCACATAATATCTACGTACATATGTAAATCGAAACCTTTTTATATACCTGAACCCATTTTCAATGGGAAATGGGTTTTGTTAAAGGTATATAACAGAAAATATAAGAACTAGAGACTTGAAATTTTTCTTGGGTCCGTGTATATCACGCGGATATCGAGTTTTTCTCCAAAATCGATAACTACTGCAGATATTTTTCTATCGAAAATGCATTTTCCGATTTGCCACGACCCTAGTGGGCGGATCGGGAAAATTTTA
>NW_022046115.1:46617-60045 GCF_001654015.2 Drosophila navojoa | reverse complement strand
TATATATATATATATATATATATATATATATATATATAAATTCTAGCATTTACAAAATTTTTATACTCATTCACGAAACTGAGATGAGTTTATTGATTTTGTCTATCCGTCTGTTTAACATGTATGTATACCCCTCAATCGCAATACTTACTCTGTAGTCGGTAACGCCTGCTTGCAGGTGCTGAGAGATCTAACTGCCAAATGGTTATAGACACCCGATTTAATAAAGTTGATATTGATGGAGAATATAAAGGCTCTATTAGAGTTTATCAGCCAAACACGCTAATATTTCAAAGGTTTATTATAACTGTATCTAATTAAGGTAATTCTAACATTGCAGTTCCTGCGCCCTTATGTGGCCATCCTGACCATGGTTGGGCTCAATCCCATTTCTACGGACATGAGCACTGTGGGCGCCTGCAGCAGCTACGTCCAGGCCCTGATGGTTTTTTTTGTCCTCCTGGCGGGCTACGTGCTGCGCTACCTGTGTGGCTATCGGTGAGTGCTTCATGTGAGAGATCTGTGTCAGTGCTAACAAAATATCCTTACAGTGGGGATCGCGGCTTTAGCAGCTACCGGGACATCCGACCCGGCGGCTACAGCAACGGAAGCGACGTCTGCGGCTCCGCCTCTGCCAGCAGCACGCCCAACACAATTGGGGAGTTACTCTTCGGCTATGTAGTGCCCAGTGCTCTCAACCTGCTGAGCTTCGTTTCAGCGGTGCTCGTATGCAAGGTGATCGAGCACGAGCAACTTCAGAATCTCATCGAGCGCGTGTTCCTGCTGTCCGCCAAGCCCAAGCGACTCTGCCGCATGCTCTGGCTCTATTTAGGCGTGGCTCTGGCTCTGCTGCTGCTGCTCTTTGGCTACGCCTGCTGCGTGGTGTTCATGCAGCAATCGCATATAATCAAGGTGGACTGGCTGGCCGAGGCGCTGCGCGACTGGGAGCTCTGGCTGCGCCTCGGTCTGCTGAGCACCATTTTGCTGCAGGATCTAGTGGAGATCATTGTGCTGAGCAGCTACTACATTGAATGCTATTTGCTGCGCGTGCATCTGGAGACGCTGTCGCACAAGCTGCTGATGCACTCTATAGATTCGCTGGACTGGATGCGCGAGATCCTGGAGTTCCGCAAGCTGCTCGAGCGCGTGAACCAACACGTCTCCATACCCGTTTGTTTCCTGATCGTCATGAATCTGGCCTACGCATTTGCGGGGCTCGTCTACCTGTTCAAGGACTTTGACTTTCACTACTGTGCCCTGAAGATGGTGCTCCTGAACATCGCGAATGTTATGATATGGCTCTTCCTAGGGCTGCTACCGTTCTTTGTTGCCGGATCCGTGACGCGCGTCTGCCAGAACGCCCAAGCAAACGGACACCAAATCCGGGTCCGTCCCTTTGTATATCACAATACCTCCGCTGAGGATCTCAACTCGACGTTGTTGTTCGCCTCCTCGTTAGACATGTCCGCCAAGCTCTTCCGCATGCCCATCCAGTCCAACTATCTGTGCTTCGCAATACTCGTGGTGACCATCGTGGTCCTCACCCTGGGCATGTGCCTCAATCTAAGCGTCTTGGGCAAATTCTGATACAGTGAACCGTTAGTATATTAATAATTCCAATATCGAATATATCAAATATATTTATAAATGTAATGGAATTTAGCATTAATCATGGTTTACGCGTAGCATAGATTTAAGATTAAACTGTCTTGAACTTAGTTAATTACTTTATTTACAAATTACGCTTGGGCTCATCTCACCTTGTTTCTTATGACTTTTGTTATGCGATTGCTTTTGCTTAAAATTTAACTACTTAAATTCAGTTTCCTTTAAGTTATTATTCATTAAATTTCTTGTTCATTTAGTCTGGGCTGCAAACCCAGTTTCACAAATATAGTTGCTCAAAAATAAAAATAAACTATTTTATAAACGAATGAATAACTGTAAGTATCTTTAACTGGCTTATAAAAAGCTTTGGGCTGTAATCAAAACAAAAAAAATCTTCGTTCAAAGTGTTACAAGACTTTCATGTGACTGCGAAAGCTTAAACATTTTCTGGAGAAACAAAATAACAATTTATCTTAAACTTAAAAAATTGTTTTAATTTGTATATATACATTAAAAAAAATTTCAGTACATTTGCAGTTAAGATCTTTATCTTAAAAAAAAGTTTCATAAATTGCTTTAACAAATGTCAAGAATTATTTATAAAGCCTTCACAAAAATCACGATACGCTTTTAATCTGTTGTAGTTGATATTTTAGATTAAGTTATATTTTAAAATATCACCAAATAGTTTTAAATTTCAGAATATGTAATTAATATAATTTAAATTATTTACCCATTTGATATTTTAAAGATGATCAATTTTGATTTTGGACTTAAAAAGGGATTAAATATTTTGTACAATACAAATTTTAATTGAAATCATATAAATTCAGCTAAACATTGACTTATTTCATTCATTCACTAAATAAACTAAAAATTGTACAGCAATGCTTGAAATACTGTGGTTAAACTCCAGAGCAAATTCCGAAATCTTTTTATAGAATAAATTCTATTGAATTGCAGCCCAGCGAATTAGCTTACGCGTATAATAGGTATCTTGACTAAGTATGCACTTTGGTTTCAGATTTGCTTTTGTTTTTGTTTTTTTTTTTTTTTTTTATTTTTGTCAGTTTCAGTTGTGGTTTTTGGTAGAGGCCAATTTCGCATATTTCAGAGTCACCAGCCCAGCCAGGGGGGATGATTGATTTTGGATGGCGGGGTGAAGGTCAAGTTGACAGGTATATTGATTAGCGCATGGAAGCGCTTCAGACGGAGCAGCGTGCTGCGTATGATCATGCCGTTCTTTCCCAACAAAAAGCCAGCTGGAATCTTAGTGTCACGGTTCGTCTTATCGTGAATCATCTCAATGTATAGCTCGAATTCTGGCGATTTCGAATTATATTCGGTGATAATGGCACCGATGGCGCCGGCGGCCTCGGCATGCAGTGTTTTGGTAAGGAACGAGCACTCGCTGTCGCATAGATAACGCCCGATAGATTAAAAATAGTTCCACAATTTGATACTAAGTGATAATAATAATACTTGCCCCCTATCCATGAGAGCAATGCTGCCATGCATCTCTCTCCCATTGCGAAGCGGTTGGCAAGCCTCAGGCGGATCGGCCAGTACCAAGGGTACACCTTCCAGTTTCTGATTGAATGAGGCACCGAAGTCCTTAGCCGGCCGCAGGCGGTAAGTGTATTCCAGATCTTGCGGCGAAATGATTTCGAAGAACACGTCACCGGCAATGATGTCCTGTGTGGTTACGGGCATGTTGATGGTGGACGTGGCTGTACATTGGCTCAGAATGGCAATCGCTACCAGAACAAATAACATTTTGCATACATAACTAGCGTTACTTTATTGTTGGTAAAATCACATAAAAATACATTGCACAGCTGTAATATTTTTTGGGCTGCTAACTCGTCGTATTCGTGAGTGTGGCAAGGCTGCCCGCTACAAGTCTGGCAGCACACTGAGCTGTGAACAGTGGTGCAAGCGAACAAATAACACATAAAATAACCTTGATTGAGAGCGAACTCTAGACTGTTTATACTGTAATTAACTCATAGTATGCGACACTTGTTCAGATTAAGTTCAGTTGAATGTCATCTCAAAAACATAGTAGCATTTTCGATTTAAATCGGTTTAGTTTGGTCTACTATATATTAAGTTGTGTGGGCTGGTGTGTGCAAAATCCATTTGGCAGCTGATTACGACGATTTTGTACCAATGTATACCGCGTGGAGTTGCAGTGTTGCAATTGTATAATCAAAGCATCCCTGTGTGTGCACGTACCTCTGTGACTGCTCAGCGGCGTTTTTCTATACTCGATACCCAAATTACTGGCGATACCATTGTACTAGTTTTGCGTGGTAGCCATTTTAATTTTTGGCGTCGAAAAAACTACGGCGAGCGATTTTCGCATATCCTGTAGTTTTGTTTAATTGCATTTAACGCAAGTCAGTTTTGCTCGTGGAGGCAGTAGTAGCTCAGCTCGTGTGTGATTGTCGGACTATACGAAACGTGTGGTTAAAACATTTCTGCACCGTTTTTCTAATTAACTCAAGTACAGTACAATGTCGATGTCTGCCACGTGCTACAAGTGCAACCGGCCGGGTCACTTTGCCCGAGACTGCAGTCTCGGCGGAGGACCAGGAGGCGGCGGACCCGGTGGCGGCGGTGGCATGCGTGATGGCGGTGGCGGCGGCATGCGTCGTAATCGTGAAAAGTGCTACAAATGCAATCAATTTGGGCACTTTGCACGCGCGTGCCCCGAAGAGGCGGAGCGCTGCTATCGGTGCAACGGCGTAGGCCACATTTCTAAGGACTGCACTCAAGCCGACAATCCGACGTGCTACAGGTGCAACAAGCCCGGACATTGGGTGCGCAACTGCCCCGATGCGGTTAATGAGCGCGGCAACGGGCCAGCAAACGTTTCATGCTATAAGTGCAACCGCACCGGACACATCTCTAAGAACTGCCCGGAGACATCAAAGACTTGCTACGGATGCGGCAAGAGCGGTCATCTGAGACGTGAATGCGACGAGAAGGGTGGACGGAACTAGAGGAGAGCGGAGTGAGAACTCTCTGAGAAATCAACGAAAATGTTTTGTCAAATAAAAAAAAATGAAAAGAAAAAAATAATTAATGGAAAAATCAATTGCCAGCCAATAACAACAAAACAGCAAAACGCAAAACCGAAGAAGCGCCCAATCAGTAAAACCGAGTCAAGATCAACAGACATCAAATCAACCCCAAACACACACATACACACACCCTCACAGAATCACATCCATACCCACACACATCTAACCGTCATCTAAGCAGCACATCTCTAATTCCAAAGCTCTGAGCCTGCAGTCGTTAAAGAACAGTACGTTGTATACACAAGCAACAACAAGAAGAAAGCACAATGGACGATAGAGGAGAACACAACGATGGCGCTAATGGCGCTGGAAGGCAGCAAAAGATGAAGAAGAAACAGACGTCGTTGTATTTTAGTAGCTACTACCACAATACCAACAACAAAACTATATTATTATTACTATTATGCTGCAAACGTGTTTGAATTTACTAATTACAATTATAACGAATGGAAAGAAAACTATATAAGAATATATAATTTACCTTAAAAAAAAAAAAAAAAACTCGAAAAATAAATATATATAAACATACTTATGTACATATATATACTACAAAGTATCCTATTAGAAGTTCCAACATGCAGAAGATAAATAACAACAAATTGAAGTAGGAGCGAAAAAAGAGGCGAAAGGGAGAAACGAATGTTACAGCGCTGCGGCTGGCGAGCTTTTGCACTTCAGCTATCACATCAACAAGCAAGATCTCTAGCGGGTTAGCTATAGTAGCTGGCAACACTAACAGCAAAAACAACAACTGACAATGGCAGATGGTAGATGACAAGAAGAAAATGGGCATTAAGCGACACGAGAATGAGGAAGAAGATGAGCTAGCAGAACAACCTTTTCACTTGAGCAAGACAAAAAAACAAGGCGAACTACAAAGATAATGATTATGATAAAAATTCAAATATCACTGTGATTGTTTTTTAATTGTAAATTAAAATGCTGGAGCTGCTGATTTGAGACAAAAGAAATAATAATAATAACCCCACAATACAAATTTGTGTTTCACTTGGGTCGAAACTTTTTTATTTTTGCAGATCGCCCGCTGTTTCTTTCGTTATTTTGATCCGCGGTTCCCGATCTTCCCCTTCGAACCAGTTTTGATACCAGTTCTGGTTCTCTAAGCCGGCAAATGCAGCAGCAAAGCAAGAGCAGCTGCCCCTGATTTTTGAGCGAACACATGGCACGGCAGCTGATGGCTCACTCTCAGTCTCTTTGTAACTGAGTCAGCTTGGTGGAGGCGCCGTAAAGCAAAAATTTTGCCACTGTTTCTAGCTTATTACCGTGTACATGTGCGTGCCGTGTACGTGTGTGTGTTTGTGTTGGTGCGTTGCCTGCTTTGCTTCCTTATGCACTGAGACCTACAAGTATGTGTGTGTATGTATGTATATCGTCACACACACGTACACGTAAATACGTACATATGTATGTATGTATATGTTTGGGCATATGTACATATTTATGTATACACATGCATACGTATGTATGTATGTACATATGTGCTGCTTCTTTGAACAAAGTACAGTCGTCGCACTACGCTGCTAATGGTGAAAACTTGCAAGCGACACACACACATTCGCATGTACATATGTATGGCGACGGTGAGCTGGCAGTGCCTATGGCGGAGGGCTGTTGGGGAGAGGGCATAACTTCAACTTGACTGCGTGGTCTTCGCTGCTGCACTTGGCAACAAGTTACAGCCGACTGGCTGCATGCGCACCGTGCTCAACCGTTTTGTCTGCGCTCTCTCGCTGCTGATTGAGGGTCAAGGTCAGCATTCGCATCAGCTGCTGCGCATGTGCAGCTCTTACGACGAGCTTCATGAGGAATTAAACAAAACTTCGATGGGCACTCTCCAAACTGCAGACTTGATTGATGTACATACATACATACATACATACATATATGCACTGTAGTTGTGCATGATTTGTGTGAGGCTGTCTGCGTATGAGTGCATGCGAATCTGCTGCCATTGCAGGAGTGAACTCACGATTACAAGGGACTGGAATCGAAACTGGAATGAAATCACAAAATGAGTGATGAATGTACATACATATGTATGTATGTATATGTGCACATACATACATACATATGTGTGTGCGGTATTTTGGTATATTTCTATTTTAATGATACAAGAAAAAAAAACATTGTTGCTTTGTTTCTGTTTTTTTATTTCCTGAGGAAATTTTCGTATTTTGTAGGGATAACTCGTAGTAGAATGAAGTTTTGTATATTGTAGTTTAATTAAATATAAATAGTTCAGTAGTTCAATTTTCAATGAACAATAATAAATAATAAAATGGAACTAACTAAACTAGAATATGATTTATATTTAATTCAGTATAACTTATTGTGAACAATAATATCGAACTTTTTGATTCTATGTAAATGAAACGTAAACATTTTTTAACAGAGCTACCTTATAAAGCAATATAAAAGAATGTATGCAACTTATTTGATAGCGTGCAGTACTTGAATTTATGTGTTAAAGGTTGCCGACAAAATTTCAAATAGGGAAAAATGTTGATTCGTTTTCATATATACATATCTATTTTTTGAGTAAACAAAAATAGTGTCGTTCCTATACTAGTTATTCTATACAAAGAGCATTGAAAGTTTTGAACATCAATAAAAGAATATTCACCCGGTTCAGTTGAAAAATACTCAAAACGCTACAAAGTTTTGGGTTGAGAGATGTGTTTCCAAGGATTCGAGAGGAAATAAGAAACTTAGGAACTTGGCCCTTTTGCATTGATTTTTTGCCAATCCGTCAATACTGTGATGCTTAACTCAATCTCAAGCGTTAGGTAAAACAAATATTTTATAAAACTATACATATATTTAATATCTCTATATCAATCAAATCAAAGCAAGAAACATATTTTTTTTGGCAGATTTTTTTCCCTAATGTTCGGCTTTTTTTATACCCTAAGCCCATTGAAAATGGGAAATCAGGGTATGATGGTTTTGTTAAAATGTATGTAACAGGCAGAAAGAGGCGTGGTAGACCCCACGAAGTATATATATTCTTGATCAGGGCGACGAGCGGACAACGCCATGTCGACCCATTTTCAATGGGTTCAGGGTATACAAATATGACTCCTAAAATAAATAAAAGTTTGATGATTGCTGAAAAGAAAAAATTAATTTAAAAAGTAGGAGGTGAGAAAAAAGCGATGTTGCAACCATAATGAACTGATGACACAGCATTAAAAAATGATTGAAAAGTCTTCGAAGCAAACCCGTATAAATGAGTTCTTTTCAAAGATTAATTTGAACATACATTACGAATATGTAAAGTATCAGCCGTTGAATTAAAACCTTTTATATACCGAAGTCTTATTTACTTTCTCTAAAAAATATCGAACCATTTAATATTTCAAGCATTCGATAATTTGATTTCTTTCTAAACTAGGAGAGTAGCCTACATTAAATATATACATACATATGTACATACATACATGCATATATTCCGCATATGTATATACATTATGAAATTTGAGTTATGCTTAAATATTTAAAGAGAGACAATAATACTGGTCAACTCGATTTAATTTGATAGACCTGCAACGCATTGCAATGCATTGCAATCCTACAATTACACACAATTACATATTTAAATTTAATTTTCATATGTATAGTTGAGTTTATTTAATTATCAGTTACAATGCATTGAAAACTAGAAAGATAGATGATATTATTTTCCCCACTAATTTGTAGTGACAGGAGCTGGCTGTAGGACACGTAGGGCAATCGCACATGTATGTAAATGAATATACATATACATCGGCTAGTTAAGCTTGCCAAGGAGCAATGGGTAAAGGTAAGGAATTATATCATAATATCTTTATAATAATGTCAATCACCTGCTCGATCATTATTCAGTTACAATTTCAATCTAATGATGAGGTTTACTTTAGTATCATTCTTTTCCATTATGCTTATCCTTTGCTGTCGACCTTCTATATCGGCTAAATTTGAGCACCGAGCAACTTTTTAAAACACATTGCATTAAGGAATTAAGAGAAATATTATATATATATATATATTTCTATATTTATATATGTATGTATATATTTATTTTAGGTTTGGTAGATCGCGCCTCACTTCTCCGACTTGCGCGCTTTGGCTTGGCTTGAAGCATTTGTTGACTGAGATTTATCCGCCTTGCGGCTGCTGCTACGGGGCAAAGTAGTACAACTAGCGGACATGGACTTGTCCTGGAAAGAGACCAGATCAGACATATGATATAAGATATAGGCATTATCATATGACAGTCGAGCACATGCTGAAATGCAAAAGATTTGTTAGTAAATGCAACACACAAACAAGATTCTGTACAGTGCACAGCGAGGGGAGTTTGAGTAGTAATGGGTAGCTGAGACGAGCGGATGAGTTCGGGTTTGTGTTTGGCCAACGGCTTACATCAAATAGACGTTTCTTTAGCTGAGCCGCCGTTGACGCTGGGCTCCTCATCGGCTTGCTGATTAGCTTTGCGCAGCATATTATCTTTGAAGCTCTTTAATAGATGGCCGATACCTGAGGACTTGGTACGCTCCAGTTGAGACAGCGACTGCGTGGAGTGGAGGCTCACGCTGTCCGCTGCACGGGAGTCCCTGCGAGGCGGCAAAGGCGGCGCTGGTGCACGTCCCTTGGTATGCTGAGCCTTGGGTCGTAGCGGAGTCGTCTCCGGCTCTAGCTGGGCGCGAAAACTGTGCTTGATCTCCTCCAGCGTGGCGAGCAACTCTCGCGGAGAAACTGGCTGCTCTGTATTTGAGGCTCCTGCACTCACGGCCACATCAAAACTAGATTCAGTGACTACTAATAAAAAAGGATCCACAAGAGCTTTGTAGTCCTCTATTTCAACGGATTCACTCATATAGTCGCCCACATTGATTTCCTTTTCAGCGGGCGCTTCCTTAAAGGATTCGTTATTGCTAAGCCGCTCAGTTTCCATATGTTTCTTATTTGTTGCATCCTTATTCGTTGCTATGGACAGTTCCTCGCCCTCCATGACATCCATAGCCTCGTAGAACCTATCCTCATCTACTTCTACGACCGCTCCCACCTCCTCCACCTCCATCTCCTTCTTCGCCTCAGTGGGTTTGGCAATCTTTTCTTCGCTCTCCACAATCTTAAATTGCTTTTGCATCTGAACTTCTTTGGATTGCTGTGCTCTCATCAATTCAAAGGAACGCTCATTTTCCAAATATACCTCAGAGCGCATTTCTTCCAGAATTAGCTAATCGAATTATAATAATAACTATTAGGCAACTATATAAGTCAAATAAGTGTGGCTTTTGCTTGCATTCAACTATCGAAAGCAATCTCATACAATTTAACCGTTTTATACGCTGAACTCATTGAAAATGGGAAATCAGGGTATAATGGTTTTGTTGAAATGTATGTAACAGACAGAAGGAGGCGTGGCAGACCCCACATAGTGCATATATTCTTGAACAGGGCCAAGAGCTGAGTCGATACAGCCCTGTCCGTCTGTCTGTCCGCATGCTTGAACGCGGCGATCTCAGAAGTTATAAGAGCTAGAGACGACCTTTTTTTCATAATATCCGTATCACAGTACAACGTTATTTTTTATCGATAAAATCATTATCGAAAAGCAGTTATAAAATTTTATTTCCCACATCTTTAAAGCTAGAGTCTTCAAATTTAAAATGTATATTAAGATGCATTTTATAAAATTTATTAAAATTTATCCCTCACTTCTTTGTCCACCTCGTTACCCTCATATTTGTAAAAGGCGTATTTCAAATAATAGAGATTTGTACTTCAGTACATACATTTAAACATTATGATTACGTTCTGAAAGTTTCATTAAGATTGTTCATCTAGAAATTAAATTATTCAACAATTGAATTCTCATAGTATTGCCAACTTTGTGGGCCACGCCTCCTTCTGACTTTTACATACATTTCAACAAAACCATTATTCCCTGATATTCCATTTTCGATGGGTGCAGGGTATAACAAGTAAGTAAGCTCTAGTCGAGGCTGCTCGACTTCGAAATCTCATGAACCCTTCTAATAATTGCTATTTTAATAATTCTTTGCGTCTTTACGCTTACACAAACACACATACACAGACACACATAGGGATGCCGCATTGGCTGCAGTGTGGGCTTACTATGGAAACTTAATTGCTTAATAACTTTTCTTGTTGATGAGCTATGCTCATGAAACTTTCAGGTCGCCAAATTTTAAATGTAAATAATAGAATATGTAGATCACATGCTGAAAGTTTCATTAAATTCGGTTAAATCAATCGACGTTAAAAAATAGCAAAATTATTGGCCAATTAACAAACGCCCGTGCAGCAGCTAAAACAGTTTTCCTATACGTGTGCACACATACTATGTATATTCAAACTTCTAGTACCACATGAGCAGTTAGATTTGTTTAGTTCTGCTAGATGGCGCTTCATCAGTGAATCTATTTCATACATAGATGTATAAAATATCAACAGATATCAGTAAAAAAAAAAAAAATAATAATAATAATAATAATAAAGCAGATGTGCAAAACGCTCGGTGCCAACACCTTTTTGACACTGATATTTTTGAGTGATTTTTGTTTTTGTTGATTAATTTTTTACATATTGAATGTTATGTTTTCGTTTTTTATATTTAAATTAGTAAAATAATAATTCCTATTTGAAAAAAATTGTTTTTATGCATTAATGACTTATATATATTTGCATCCCAGGTCAATAAACTACATTTTTTTCAGTGTGCCAACTCATTCTTGACAGACTGTATATACAAATACATACACGCTCACGCATATATGTATGTAAATATCCCAATTTTGGCACTCTAAATACCGATTGCTACGGCCCTAGGGGCCGTAGACTCCTCATTCTGGAAGACTAACATTTACATTAACATTTTATAAATCGGATATATTCATGAGTATGTGTTGCAGATATCAAGTCCCTAGCTTCAATAGCGGCAACAAAATTCAATCATATGGACAGACACGCTCAAGACGGACATTCACAAAACCCCTACACCATTTAACTTTTGTGACTGAGTATACAAATCTCTTGAACAAGTCGGTTTACAAAGTAAATTCAACTAAATTCTTACCTCGTTGCGTTTGGACTTCACACGCGCCTTGGAAGCATTTGTCATGGATGAGGTGCGACTCAGCCCGGCGACGAGTGGAGCGCTAACCGGCTCGGCACTGGAGTAGCCCGAGCTGATGTCATCCGTGCTGCGTATATTGTAGCTGAATGGATGTGCATAGAAGCGTGTTAAGTGTGGGCGCAGTCGATCAGAATCGTGGGCTGCTCAAAACTCACTTGAAATCACCAGCATGCTTGCCCGCCGCCGCGGAGCCGGCGCTCACGTCCACCTCGGTGAAGTACATGCCCGTCGAGTGGCGCGTGCCACTTGCGGAGCGGCCCACTGGCGTCTGGTGGCGCTGCCGTAGGAGCCGCGCAGGCTGAGGACGCATCATTACCGATGACGCCGATGTCATCAAGACATCGTCCAGCTCGTCCTGGGTCCGATGGACATCCGGCTCACTGAGATCGCTGAGGCTGTAGCTACGCTTGATGGTCTGTACCAGATTGCCGCCGCCCTTGATGGAGGAAGATAGAGGAAGAGAGAGAGAGAGGGAGAGCAAAGGATTTGGCTTGGCATCATTTTGCGAGTTTATCAATTAGATCAATTAATTACAAACTAGACCGACTACAAATATGCATAATAAAGATTTGTTTTAAATAATATGACGACGGCGGCTGACGACATCCTCTCACAGTGTGCAAAGCAATTGAAAATTCGCTTAATCTTGTGCTCTTTGCTGAGTATCATGCGATTTGCTTGGCGTATATTAATATGCGAGCTGCTCCTAATCTTCCAGTCTGCTAATCTCCCTCGACGTCCACATCGGGTGTGGCATCGCGCAGCTTGCGGCGTCCGCGCACAGCCCCATCGCCCGACGGCAAATCGGCTGTCTTGGCCTTTGAGGAGCCACGTGTGGTGCGCTTCGACGAAGCTGGAGCCGCAGAGCCTGCACCGTTGGCCGGGACTGTGCGATTCGAGCGCGTCTTTCGCACCGGCAGATCGCGCAGGCGGGCAGCACCCGCCTCCGTGCCACTCAGTTCCTCCTCGTGCAGCTCTGTGATGAGTACACGCTGCTCAGCATAGCTCTCAATACCGTTCAGCGAACTGGAGCGCTGCAGGAGTTCGCTGGCGTCCAGCATATCCTGATCCCGCGACAGGTCGCTGGCCGACTGGGAGCTCTGCAGGCGGTGCACATCGGCCGCTACAGGCGATGCCAACTGAATGGTCTGCGTGTCGTGCGGTGCGAGTTTGTTAGTATTGGCAGGCGTTGCAGGTGTGCGGTTGTGCAGTTGTTGTTCGTTTTAATTGTTTGTAAGTCAAATGGAAAGAAACGTAAATGAGAAGCCCAAAATAGGATAAAATTATAGTTAATAAAAAAGGCGAACTCAAAGTGTGTTTAAAATGTGTATGAAACCAAAGTGCAAATAAAAGGAGGACAGCATACGCACACACACACGCACACGCACACTCACAGATATGCGCAGGCAGACATACACTCTTTTAGACTGTCTAAGACGAATTATCGGAGGCATGCCAATCCCCTATCTATTTATATGCCCTACCCAGAAGCCCCGCAATAGATGCAATATATATATACATATATATACATAAGTATATACATATATATATATATATATATATATA
>NW_022046115.1:29972-42835 GCF_001654015.2 Drosophila navojoa | reverse complement strand
CCCGCTGTTTTCAAATTTTTCCCGCTATCGCACTTTTAAAAAAGCCAAATCTGACGGCAAAAAAGCGGAAATGACATCACTGAATTTCTCCAGCCACTCCAGCCTTGCTGAAAATACGATTTATCGACATCGAGAAAATTCCATCGATCTATCTAACAAAAGAAAGTCCATCGATACTATCGATATTTCCATCGATGGATTTGCAGCACTAGTGCCGACATTAACTAAAATATTATCGGTAACACGTTCTTTGCAAATTTAATTGATTAGTTTTTATTTGTATTGCATTAATATGTGATAAATACGATGTCATAATTATATTTATTGGTCAACTGATTTAGAAATACTTTTTTTACTATTAATATTAGCAGCTTGTCTATTAAAAAACTTGTAAAAGCAGCCACACACCTCGCGTAAAAATGGCGCAAAATGCACCCAATTGTAAAGACACACAGGTATGTAGATAGTTATTTTTGAAAATGTCTATGTATATAGAATTTCAATTTATTTATTTCGCTGAGTGCTCAATTTGCAGGAAATTCAATTCAAATTGCACGACAAGTTTTTGGCGTTTCGAAAATGCGGCGATCCGCGCAGCAACGTGAATCTATTAGCAGTCTCTAGTAGTCGTGGACTGCTCTTCGCCGGTCATCCCAATGCGCCGGAATTAAAGGGTATTTTCACTATTCCTTGTTAGTTCTTGAAACACTAATCTAAAGTAATCTCTGATTGATAGTCATCATCGTTAAGGATATAGCTGCACACAAGACGAGTGGAAAGCAGCCTTTGGTGCGACTCATCAACCTACCCAATAAACCTAACATCATATCCTGCAGCTCCGATGGAAATCTGCTGGCCATTAACTATACGCAGCCGAATGGCACTAGCATGCTGTCCATATATGCCGTGCAGTCCTTTATGAGTCCCGAGGTGCGAATCGTGTATAATATACGATTAGCTCCCGAGGATAATGTCCTCGGGTTGCAGCTGCTATGGAATCCAGTGCTGCCCAACAGCCTAGCCGTGGTGCTAAGCAACGGAGGATTGGCAATGTATGCCCTAAAGGATGGTGGCAACTTCGAGCTGCATTCGCTGGACAAGAGTCAGCAGGTGAAGTGCGGCTGCTGGTCACCCAAGGGCAAGCAGCTGGTGCTCGGCTTTCCCAGTGGTCGCCTGCAACAATTCAAGCCGGATCTAACACCCGCCAAGACGCTGCCTTGCCCACCTAATGTGCACGATGGTCCCTTCGATACGATTGCCGTGCACTGGTTGTCTACGTTCCAGTTTGCTGTGATTTTCTTGCAGCAGGGCGAGGACTGCAACCCTGCCTTGTACATAGTCAATGCCCCCAAGGCAGGCGTGCCCACCTACACGAACTACTACGACATTTGCTACAGTCTAAATGGACCACGCATTCATCAGTTCCAATTCACGCATGTACCCCAGTGGAATCTTCTCTTGGTTAGCTCGGCAAACGGCGTGGAGGTCGGAGTACTAGGTACCTCGGAGGCGGGCGATACGCCCAGTTGGCAGCAGCTAACGTTGTTGGATGAGGCGCGAATTGAGATGCCGCTGAGCGAAGCTACGCAGGAGGAGACATTCCCATTGGGCTTCGCCATGGACATCTCCAGCACACATCAGCTCAGCATCAACGAGCAACAGCTGCCCACCATGCCCATGGTTCATGTCCTGGGGACCGATGGCACCTTGCTCGCCTTTAACTTTCTCAATCTCCAGTCGGGAGCCGTTTCCATTTGCTCTCCGGCGCCGCCTTTGGCGGACACTTCTGGGAAATTTGTTGCACTGGATGCTCTATTAGGCGCCGGGCCGCAGCCACCAGCAGCTGTGCCAGCAGCAGTTGCAACTGCAGGGCCTGCAGCTCCAGTGGAGGCCAGTACGCCCGCCCCCCTTCAAGACATGTCCTTTGCCTTCACATCCAACATAGTCACGTCCACTCCGGCGCCCACGAAGGATAAGCCGTCGTCGATGTTTGCTGGCTTTGCAGCCAACGAGTCCAACAAAATGCAGTCCACGTTTAGCAGTGGACCCACTGCCTCGCTTAACTTCGGCGCTGCTGCAGCCAATCCGTTGCCTGCGCCCAGCTTCGGCGGCTTTGGAGCTGGCAAGGCTGCAGCCCCAGCATCGACATCTATGTTTAGCCTGCCAGTCGGGGGCAACACTGCCCCAAGCTTAGGCAACTTGAAGGCAGCTGCTCCTGCACAACAGGCCATTCCATCGACCGCGTCTGTTGCCAATAAGGGCAACAGCAACAGCAAACCTCTTTATACAGTGCCCCCTATTTTCACGCCCGCGCCTGCTGCTATCCCGAAGCAGCTGGCGACTGCGAGCAAGAGCTCCGATTTCAGCGTTGGTGAAGTGGACGACGTGATCGTAGAGATCATGAACGTGCAGATTAGTGCGTTCAGTGAACAGATCGAGCAGCAAAAACAGCAGACAAGAGCCCTACTTGCTCAGGTAAGACCTATGCTGCTTCCCGTCTTATGCAATCAAAAAATGTAAACTCATTGATAGATTGAGTCACCATCCACGATCAAGTCTTATGCCAAGCGACTGGAAGATCTGCAAGAGCTAAACGATCAAGCGAACGATGTAGACTTCGAGCTGGATGTTCAGGGTTTGCGTCATGCTCTAAGCGAAGCCTATGTCATGACCGCCGATTGTCGCGCCAAGCTGGAGGTCTTTAAGAAACCAGAGTAAGTGCAGATTGCCAACAGTGATTGCCTGCAATTCCATATATATTTTTTTCCAGCATAACGCGCTTGATGAGTTCCACAAACTTTGATGCAGCTGGACGCCGCATACTATCGCGACTACGGAGCTACTTGGCTGCCAACCAGGCGCAGCTGCAGCTGGTTCAGCAGCAAATTGACGTTCAATGGGAGCAGTACCAGGATGTGCTGCGTCGCAATTCCAAGTCGAAAATGAATATGCCCTGTTTGGAAGGCATCTATCAGCGATTGACGCGCCTGCAGAACTCGACCTCCGATCAGCGCATTCTGCTGAACAACATCAAATCGAAGCTAAAGGAGCGCGGATTGCTGCAGTCCGCCATGCTAAGCCAGGAGTCCAGCCGCAATCGTACTAATGAAGCGTGGGTATACAGTATAGAGAATGTAAATATCGTTGATTATCCTATTGCTTTCGCGACAGCGTCGACACTTTGGCGGACTCCATACTCTCTATGAACTTGAGTCATGTAGTGGACACAAACCGTGCCAAGCTATCTCAGCAGAAGCTGAAAAGCATTCGACAGCTGCTGCAGCAGCGCCCCGTAACCGTCATCCGTCCACAGAGGCCGGATCGTGTGGGTCTAAAGTCTGAAGTGGTTTTGGAGACAAAGCTCAAAGCAGAGCTTAAGAAAAAGGCAGAGGCAGCCGCTGCGCGTGCTAAGCCAGCTGTGGCTCACAAGGCAACTCAGGCAGCTGCTGGAGTGCCCACGCAGCTGGCCAAACCCACAGCCTCCAAACCCACCACCTCCAAGCCAGCAGCCGCTGCTGCCGGTGAGAAGGCGCAGAGCGGTCCTGCTGTGGCACCTGCACTGGCACATACGCCTGCGCCGTCGCCGTTTAGCTTCAGCCAGAGCAGTCCGTTTGTGAAAACCACGACGTCGACGATGACCACGACTACGGTGAGCACTGGTGAAGCTGCACAGCCTAAATCATCATTTTTTGGTGGCGCTGGTGGTGGTGCTGCGCCATTCAGCTTTGGTGGGGCGAAGCCCATGATGCCTTTCGGCGAACACAGTGCGACGACTAAGTCTCAAAGTCCAGCTGCGGCTGCCCCCTCTCCCTTTGCGGGCTTTGGCAATCTCAGTGTCAGTGTAGAAGCAGCCAAGCCTAAGCAACCAGCGACACCCGCCAAGGAAATGAGTGTGAAGCCTGCAGAGACTAAAAAGGATATGCCACCGCCTGTGGATCTGTCAGCCCCCGCGGAATCTGCGAAGACTCAGGCACCAAGCAGCGGTTCAGCGAAAGCTGAGTCAGCTTCTAAGCCCTTTAGCTTCGCTGGCTTTGGCAGCAATGCAGGCAGCACTGTTGGCGGCGGCAGTTCGACGTTCAGCTTTGGTGGCTTTGGCGGCTCAACCTTTGCTGCCTCTACTTCTGTGCCCGCAGCTGCTCCAGCGGCTGCTCCTCAAGCTGCAACCACGACAACCGCAAGCAGCAGCAAGTCCGCTACAACAGCAGCGCCCACTGTGACTCAAGCAGCTACTGTTGCTACTTCTGCTGCAGGCAGCGATGCAGCCAGTTCCTTCAGCGCGGGCAGCACCACTTCGTCTGCTGCATCCATTACCACCAGCAGTGCTTTGCCCATTGACAATTTATTTGACTCTGTGAGCATTTGCCAGCCCCAGTCTAAGGACAACGCAGCAGGTGAGTAACTATAACTTGTAACTCGGTGCTTAATCCTTGATAATCTTCTGTTATTCTAATCACAGTCACTGTTCCGGCTAACATCTTTAGTGGCTTTCGTCAAGGTGTCACTAGCAGCTTTCCAGCTGTTTCCGCCGAGGGCGATTCCAGTAAGAGTTTGTTTGGTGGCGCAGTCAGCACAAGTGTTGCAGTTAGTCACACACCAGCAACACTAGCAACAACAACAGCAACGTGTGCAGGAACCGCATTAGCATCAACAACATCAGCAGCACCAACAGAAGCTACAGCTACAACTGCAGCTACAGTTACATTGCCAACGCCGTCGGGAACACCAGTTGCAACTACAGCTACATCTGCTTGTGGCACTACAGCACCCACTTCTACAGCTATGAGAGTCAGCACCACGAATGCAGCTGCTGCGCCAGGCAGCAGCTTCTCGTTCGCAAATTCCTTCAGCAACCTGGGCACGACCAGCGGCGCAGCTGGTGGTTCTACAGCAGCAACCAGCTCAGCTACGTCCGTGACGAGCAGTACACCTGGCTCAATTTTTGGTGGGTCGAACGCCTTTGCCCCCGCAACAACGGTCAGCAGTCCGTTTGGAGCCCCTACTCCTGCTGCAGTCAGTGTTTCGCAGCCGCCGACGGCTAATATTTTTGGCAATGTGCCCAAGCCGGAGCCAAGCGTGTTTGCCACCAGCCCAGCTGCCCCTCCCACTGGTCTTTTCGCGGCTGCAGCGACGAGCAACCCGTTGCCATTTGGTAGTTCCCCTGCCGCGCCGGCTGCCACCGGTGCCAGTTCTGGCGGCAGCATCTTTGGGCAAACTGCAGCTCTTAAGCCCTCCGGGTTTGGCTCTGCTGCCAGTGGCGGCTCTATTTTTGGCGGTGGCAGCAGTGCTGGCAGTCCTTCGCTCTTTGGCGGCAGTGCTGCTGGTGGATCCTCAATTTTTGGTGGCTCTGGCAACAACACGCAAAGTCCTACGGCCGCAGCGCCCTCTGGACCCATCTTTGGACAGAGTTTGTTTGGTCAGACGGCTGCCTCTGGGGGCGGAAATGTTTTTGGCAACGCCAACTCTGCCCAGACTCAGCCATCGGCCTTTGGTGGAGGCGGCTCAATTTTCGGTGGCGCTGCCAGTACAACCTCGCCAGTTTCCTCTGGAGGTTCCATCTTTGGGGGTGGCAGCAGCTCTGGTGGTTTTGGCAGCTTCAGCCAAACAACACCCACGCCTGGCGCTTTTGGCGGTGGCGGCGTGTTCGGCCAGAGCGGTGGCACCTCGGTGGCCCAATCCGGGTTCGGCTCGCCTCAACAGCAAACCCAACCGCCGACTGTTGCCTTTGGAGCCAAACCAGTGTTTGGCGGGAGTCCTGCCTTTGGTGCAAGCCCCACATTTGGTGGCGCTCCCACATTTGGTAGTCCCAAAGGTTTCGGCACGTTTGGAACCAGTTCCGGAATCGTAGCTCCTGCAGCTTTTGGTGCTCCAGCTAAGCCGCCAGAGGGTAATATCTTTGAAACGCTCGGTGGTACCGACACAGGTCTGTCCTTTGGCAACTTGGCCCAAACAAGTAACCCGAATAACCAAAAGCCCAGCTATGGCGGGTAAGTGATCTCTCTTCCTCCGAATTGGGAATCTGACTCATCATTTCTGATATTATTTCACAGCTCCTCCTTCATGACGTATCGATGAATTGCTTCCTTTGTACGATGAGTGTGAATTGAATTGAATAAATTTTGATCATATATGTATTTGTAAGCATAAGCATAAGTGACTCTTTTAATTTTCAATGGCGATAGTCCGTCACCGTGGTATTTCAACGGAATTTCAATAAAAGCAAAAACCGTGGCTATTGTTAACCCAAATTTAGTGTTGCCTAGTTGGCAAACTCATGAGAAAGTACAATTTGGAACAATCTCGAATACAAATTTACACCTTAAGCACTCTGAAAATTTCGTGAGCTAATATAGAAACAAACACTATCCCAGCGAGAACAATTACGTGTACGCCACTTCTGCAGGACCCAGGATCTTGGTGAAATGCCTTTGAACTTAATTAACTAAATGTCGCAACAATACTGTACTGGCACCCAGAAGGACATAACCACGACTACGAACGAAGTGTTAGACAACGGAAACTCAAGCGCGCCATTTTAGTTAGCTTTGTTGTTTATTGGCGTCTGTATAATTGTCATTGTAGCAGAGAAAGCCCAAAGTCACGACTCGTCGTATGCGACTACGATCGAAGGGAAAAAGGTGCGCTTTTGCAATACAATCGCTCACTGCGAAAAAATGAATATAATTTGCGTAACGTAAATTGATCTCGTAGCAAATATAATAAATTTTAATGGAAAACAAGTAAGAAGGCTCTAGTCGAGACTGCTCGACTAGGAGATACCCTGAACCCTCCAAGCTGATATTCTTATCATTCTGCACTTCTTTTATGCACGCACACACGCGCCCGCGCTTTGCTAACTGCGCAGTAAGCAGCGACTGCGCTTGAGCTGCGCTGCAGTGTGGGCAATAGTGTGAGAATTTACTAGAATAACTTCTTTTGTAAACAGACGATAATTCTAGTACTTGAAATACGTTTTTTGCAAATTGGGGGCGGTTCAGGGTATAACAAGTAAGAAAGCTGTAGTCGAGACTGCTCGACTACGAGATCCCCTGAATCCTTCGAGCAACTGATATTTCAATAACTATTCGCACATGCACACACACGGCTTACTATGGGAACTTAATTGCCTAATAACTTTTCTTGTGTATCTTCATGAAATTTTCAGGTTATGATTAAAATATAGATACATATGTATGCATTTGCAAAAGCACAAGTCCTTTGTATATGAAATACAGTAGCTCACAGATTTTTTCGTGTAGCGGTATAGTAGGATTTTAAAGCCGTATTTTCGCTAAATTAGTAAAGATATCCAAAAAATTTAAATTGGGTCTTATTTATCAGTCATTCATTATATTTTAACACACTTCATACTTTTTCTGTTCTAAAACATAACATTTAAAACTAAAGAAAACTAAAATAACTCGATGTTTCCATGTCACAGCTTATTTCACTTTCAAAGACTTTACTGTCCGAGAATTCTTAAATTGGGATTTGACCTCCTCTTTAAAGTGTGATTCCATCTAGTTAAACAATTTTCGGGCGACTTCGCTGGAAATTTTCGGCTATTCCTCCAATAGGGCCGTTTTGAGTTTTTTTTTTTTTATATTGACCTATTCCGAATGGTTACGCCCAATTTTGCCCACAAATTTTCCTTAACGTTCAGGTATGACCACTGGGCTAGTGGATTGACCACATTTAGACAGTTTCAGATCAACCAGGAGTGGACAATACCCAGTTTTTTTGGTATTTTGGAGCAAATTCTCCTTTAAAAAGTATAGATACATATATAGGTTTATATTACGATCAATGAAAACTGCCTAGCTCATAGTTGGTTTTAGGTGCTGATCTTGGAGCTCCTTCTGCCTGTTATATACTTTTAACAAAACCATTATAGCCATTATAAATATAAGTATAAAACAAATCAGAAAAATCTGCACGGTCTTGTTGAACATATTTATCATTTTTATTATCTAATAAATATTACACACGGAAATCAAAGCATTCGTTATGCCTATTATGGTATGTCAAAAATTTTAGATCCCATTTTGAACTTTGTAAGTTGAATTTAGTCATCAATTTCCTTAGGGCTCTAGGCTAGCCAGAAAAACAATTATAGTTTTATAATAATAATAAAAACGGAACTGAAGTCAACGTTTAGCAACAGCTATTACACATTTAATTCTCGATTGGTTACACATATACAATAATATGCATATAATTAGTGCGCGTAGTTATACATTAATAAAAATATATATTTAGTAAATATTCATACATGGATATATGTATATATATATAGCATGTTAGGACAGAACTAAACAAAAACGTTGACGAAATAAAGGCGAACGCGAACGCTTACAAATAGTATATGTCGTATATAGCATATGTATAAATAGTGAAAAATAGACAAAAACATTTTACATACATGTAGTATACATATATAGATTAGTATAAATAATTATGCATATATATTTATATATAAAGGTTTAGATTTAGATTTAGGTGTAGGTTCTATAAATGCAATTCGTAATTTGTTTTTCTTTTTATACTTTATAATATTTAATTAGGTCTAACTTAGGTTGGTAATTGTTAATTGTTAGAGATTTACATGCGACTACCCAGCTTAGATGTTTGTTATCCGATTTATGTTTAGGATTTTCTTTACTTTCTTTTAGTTTGCTTGCTTTTCATTTATTAAATACGTTTAGCACACATTTAGTTACTGTTAACATTATTATTATTATTACTGTTTTATTATTATTATTATTATTCCATTTCTATTATTATTTAAACTAATTCTACAAAAACACTGCGCAACAATTGTTGAAAATTCGTAAGCTTTTTGTTCTTGATTTTCTTTTCATTTCATTTGTTTGCCTTTTGTTGTTGTTCGTTTTTCCGTTTCTTTGTTTTTTTGTTGAGCAACTTACTAACTTAAAAAGAATTTTTACTCTTTTCTTTGAGTGTACGGAGCGTTTAAAACGACCGTTAGCTGATTTTGAAGTTTTCGTATTATCGTTTCTTTGTTTTGATCTTTAGCGTTATCTTTGTCATTTTGGTTCTTTAAACAACTGTATTCTATCTACAAAAGGAAACTGTTGCTACAATTCGATTCTCTTTGACAGTACGTTGGCGGGGGAATGTTCTTATATGTCATATTTTTCTCCTTTTTCTGAATTTTTTTTTTTCGGGCGGGACAGTTTTTTGTGGCGGTGTGCGTTGGCGGTGTGGGCGTGGCACATGCAATGACTTGCTTAAAGCTTGTACACTCAACCATGTAAATGTGTGTGTGACTGTATTTAAAATTGATATAAACGGGAAAACAGGTTTCGAAATACGAAAAAAAGTTCAGGGAAAAGTGAGGAAATTTTAAATATCCTTAGATTTTTGGCAGGGGCTACAGTTGCGTTCATATACATATAGTCGTATATTTTTCAGTTAATGTGTGCTTTTATATGTACATCGCCTGGGTAGCTTGCTAGTAAGTATATAAAGATAGTATATATATATATATATATATATATATATATATATATATATATTGGAAAATGCAAAAGCAGGGACGCTCCTAGGGACATAACATAGAGTTTGCATTAACATTTAATTTTATATCTGTATGTATGTGTGTATATAGAGAGTAGAAGTGGAAAACTTGAAGATAAAACAATATAAATAATGTTAACACAATTTTAAATTGTTAATGTGACGACGAGAGTCGGTGTCAATGTAATCTGAGCTGTTAGCAGTAACAGTTTACAGTAACAGTCATTTAACTGTGAATAATGACTTTAACAGCCTTACGTAAAAAGGAAAGAATACTAGATGTTATTGACACTAACCGAAAAATGCTGTTAATGAGTTATCATTATATAACAAGTTTGTCAACAATATTCATAGTTTAAAGAAAGTTGAGGAATTTTGATCTAAAACGGACGACAGTTTTCCAGCTCTACCTAATATAGAGTATATATGTGTATATATGAATATAAATATGGCATATGATATATGTATATATATATGTATGTTTTTGGAGGCAATATAGAGTGAGCGCAGTAGTTGTAGTATTAAAGGGGGAAAAGTTTTGCCTCCTATGCTAGTAGTCAGAGTGGGTTAGTGGAGTAGATTTGAGCAAAGAAGGCGACATGCTGATGATAATATTGATAATGATGATGATAATGATGACGATGAATCTATTCGTGTTACTGATGAGCCCTGTGCTTCTCGAGGATTTGGGTTCCGGTTGGGTTCGTTAAGGTATTCGAAGCCGATCGAATACCTATTGTTGTACTACCAGTGCATCAGACGCAGCTGATCGAGAATGCGCTGCTTAAAGAAGGTGCCCAGCATTCCAAAGACTGTGGATACGGCAGCGATGCCCATCATGACCTGCATGACGCAATGAATGCCGGACAGTTCCTCGTCCGTTTGCCGGTGGCGATGCCGCGTTCGATGATGACGTCGGCTGCCCAGCCCACTGCTCTCGTGCAGCCGCTGCAGACTCTCCATGTCCTCATCGAATTGCGGTATTATGGCCAAGTTGATGACCTCCGTTTTGGACAGCAGCTGTTCATTGGCAATTGTGTGAGCTTCGGTGGCGCCTTTGCTGGTGGCTTCATTGTGCTCTCGCTCCCGCTCTCGCTGCCGCTCCAGCTCACGCACGCGCGATCTCTCGTCTAGCATGGTATTATCTAGACTGAAGTCAAAGTCACGCCCTGTGGGCAGTTGGCCCAGCGGTGGCGGCGACTGCTGCTTGGATGTGGGATATTCGGCCAGATTGACTTTGGTGAGGAAATGTAGGTTGCTGCTCGGCTTGTGCTCGCCCTGTCGTGCGGGCTGAGCAAGTAGAGACCGGGGAGTTGCGTCAGTGACGCCCAGCATTGGCAATTGGTCGCGCACACGCGTCTCCTGGAACTGATTTTTCTTGATGCCCAGAACCTCGGACAAGGGTCGATTGATCATGGGGAGCAGTGAATCAGAGGTGGGTCGTATTATGAAGCTGCCACCGTTTGGCGCATGGGCCGACGGTTCCAGTATTTCGGGCTGCATATGCTTGGGTGTCACAGCTGAGCCAGAGGCCGGAACTGGTCTGTCTCCAGCGCTTTCATCCTCGCTGTCCGTGTAGACCGAATCGTCAGAGGAGTCGTCCGAAGAATCATCACTGTTCGCTTTGGCCTGCTCGGATGCTGATTTGGCAGAGCTAGAGCTGGTGAACTTATGCGTCAGATTGCGTATGGGCTCGTACTTGGAGCTCTCCGAATCACCACGATAAAGCAGCGCCACCTTGCCATCGGGTGTTAGAACGGGCGTTATTTTTGGATGTGGCGACGGAAAACGATGACTGCTCTCCGGATCCGGTGACAAGGCATCGAAGTCTGTGAACTGTGTCGCTGGCTTCTGCTGTGCCTGCTCCTCTAGCTGCTTGTTCGCATCTAGCTGATGCTGCTGCTGATCCCCATCGGCATTGGTGGGCGTCTGCTGATAGACAATGCCCACCTTGCCCAGGGGCGTGGATATAATTTTGATCGCGTCATTACTATTCTTGCGGAAATAATGATTCGAGCCGGAGTTGCTTTTCGAGCGTTGCGACCCAAAGAAGCCAGCGCTGTCGCCATTGTCAGGGTATTCATCATCGACACCGTCATCGTTATCCTCGCCATCCTCATCATCGTTAGCAAAATGGCCGCTGCTCTCGCGCAGATCAATCGCAGTGCTCGGCACGGCCACCGCTATAGCCGGCTCCTGCTGCTGACTCTCCGTGAGCAGCTTTTTCCGAATATTCTCCAGGTGCAGTTGCCTGTAGCTGTTGTTTGGCCTGAAGCGTGACTTGTAGCCGGCGCCGGCGCCGGCGCCGCTGCCCTCCTCATTCAAGAAATGCTCCTCGTCGGCACGCGGACGCGTTGTGCGAGGTCGCTCCAAGGCTAGACGCTCATCGTCCTCGTCATAACCCATGTCTTCTTCTTCGTCGCTCGGCTGCGGCTGCTGTTGGGCAGCTTCTGAGATAAGACTCTTGGGATCTGGCAACTGCTCCGGCTCTTCATCATACTCATCATCATTATCTTCATCATCGGCATCCTCATCTTCATCGTCATCATCTGCAAATAAGCTCGTCACGTCGTCATCATCATTGTCGTCTACGTCCTCGCCGTGGAGGTCCGCTTGCATGCGTTCCGTGTCCGCTTCAATGTCCTCCATGGCATAGTCATCCTCGCCATACATCGCAGCCGAAGCCGCCTCCTTTTTCTCGTCAGCATCAGCCACGCCCAGCTGCTGCTGCCCCGTGCCATTAAATCTACTGCTATGCGGCTTAAGACTAAGGCTAATACTACTGCTACTGCTACTGATACTATTTCTACTACTGTTATCATCATTATCAAAGTTACTGTTATTATTGTTGTTACTCATATTATAAGTTAAGTTTAATTGTGTTCCTAAACTAACATCTAAGCTGCTATTGCTTCGTATAAGCAATGGGGTAGTCGCATCTTTCAGTCAGTAGCATTTCTTGGTGCACCCGCACTTGCGCACAATATCCAAGTTCTTGATATATTTGCGGTTGTTGCTGCATACCATGCGCACCTGTTGAAATAAGAAAGAAAAGTTAACCAGGCGAGTGCAATATAATTGATTCCGTTCATACCTATATAACACTGGACAATATACATATGAAAGGTTTTATGAATACAATTAAGTGAATACAATTAATTGGCCTTCAACTTTACTCTGTTCTGATTTCCAAGGTCCTATTATAGCTTACGCCAAGTACTTGTAGTATATTACAATAATAATAAATAAAATCAATGGAATTTAATAATAACTACATTTTTATACCCTGAACCCATTGAAAATGGGAAATCAGGGTATAATGGTTT
>NW_022046115.1:9140-29962 GCF_001654015.2 Drosophila navojoa | reverse complement strand
CTAACTATTATTGAAATATCAGTTGCTTGTAGGGTTCAGGGGATCTCGTAGTCGGGCAGTCTCGACTAGAGCTTTCGTTCTTGTTAGTGATAAACTTGATATGCGCGCGATGTACGTACATTTAAAACAAATTATCTAGCTCTTCTATCTTATGAAATCGACGCGTTCAAGCATACAGACAGACGGACAGGGCCAAATCGACTCAGTTTGTTGCACTGATCAAGAATATATATACTTTGTGGCGTCTGCCTCCTTATGCCTGTTACATACATTTTAACAAAACCATTATACCCTGATTTCCCATTTTCAATGGGTTCAACTGCATTCACAGTGCTCACTTCTTTTTTATTTTTTATAAGTATTTGCTAATTTTATTGTCCTGACTCAGACATAATTTAGTTGAATTTATAAGTAAGTTAATAATCGAGCAATATATTTATTCGAAAAACTTGCGAAACGATTTGTGTATTAGTTAAAATCGACTTTGAACATTTTAAATAGGCAGGCCATAGGCAGATGGAACTAAATGCCAAATTGAGGCAAGCCTAGATTGTGGATTCAAGCATGCCCGAACTGGTCTCTTGGCCACCCCAATAATAACTATAATTAAAACGTCTAATTGGTGGTATGGAATGAATAAATGTAGTGCTAATGTAATCGTATTGTACACTTACCTTGCGTCTTCGCACAATTTTGGCCGCGCAGCATTGATTGCCGCAACCGCCAACGCATTTAGCGTACTTCAGCGGCTGCCTGGAGCGGCAGTCGTTCTCCGTGTAATACTCGCGCACCTGCTCCTTGCGACACGTCGCGGCGGCTGCAGTAAAAAGTGGAGTCGAACGGGAAAATGCAATTAGTGAACCGCCTTTGACAAGAAGACGGCGGCGTCGGCCGGCTAATGAGATTACGCACACACGCACCCACACACACAGCCACAGACACACCTGGATCACCTGTCCTTTCTTGCTAGTCTAGTTACATGAGAGATGAAATGGGCGTGTAATGTTTGATGTGTGTTTGATATAGGTTTTGTATGTGTGTGTGAGCAAGCAAATGAAGTTATGCAGCATAGCCTAGCGGATGCGTTGCGATTCGGGGCAGCTGAAAGGCTGGAGAAAGGCTGTCTAAGTTGTCAGAAAGTTGGCCGACTGGCATATAATTTTCTTTAAATTATAAGTGCGTCTAGCCCCCGTCGCCCCCTACCCTAACTGCTGAAAACTGACAACGAGTTGGTACAACTTTACGGAAACTTTGTAATATGCCCATATTTGCACTCAATTTGCTCGATGTATAGAGCAAGGTGCTTTATTTAATGCCTAGACATTTAGGATATTTAAGAAATCAATCTGAGGTATGCGTCTTTAGTTGTTTCTCTGTTATATTTCGAATATTAATATCGTCACGCATTAATATATCCTTGAGTATCCAGCAGATAAGATGGCAATTCACGCTAAAAATACGATATCTGACTATTGATCCTTACAGATTACCAATGAATAAACCATGAGATCAGGGGATATACACACATATATGTGCATAATTGAAGAGGATTGCTTAAATAAAATAAAGTTAAGCATTTCGTTTGCAATGATAAAATGTTATAGATCTCCCAACGTTCAAGAATTGAATAATGTTAATAATCGTTTGCCTATTGAAATGGTTTCCACAGTTTCTCTATTGTTTCAGAATCGTAGCACGCAAACCGCTTGACCTGATCGAATGTATGTTAGAATGAGAGATCGCAATATGTACCCGTGATTGTTGGGGGCTCTGTGATGCCCTCACCTTGATCGCAATAGCGTCCGCGCTGGCCGTGCTTGCATTTGCATTGATAGCCATCCTTGGAATTGGCATTGGGCACACAGCGACTGCCGCGACGACACTTGTGCTCCGAGCAGGGATCGACGGGCTCCTGCATGGATAGTAATATGATTAGCAAAACTTTCATGGTTAGCCATCGCACAGACTTACCTCCTTAATGTGCGGAGTCTCGTCCATGAAGTCCTGCTCGTCATCTTCCTCACCCTCAGAGGCGTCGCCCTCCAGCAGGGCACAACCCGGCGTGATTTTCTGCTGCCGCTGCGCATTGCCAAAGTCCACGAGCTTGTGATTGATCCAGACCTCCTTCATGCAGCCCTTGAAGCTAGTCAAGTTGCGTATCTGCCAGTTCTTGTAAGCCTGCTGGGCGGGCTCAACCGGCAGACCGCCCAGGAACATAGGCGTGCTCAATTTCAGATAATCGTTAGAGCCTTCATTTATGATAGACCGGGCCAGGCCTCGATCCACGCGCAGCGTGAAGTTCTTTTTGATGGCCAGTAGCTCGACGGCATGGTATTTGCCATCAGCGACCATTTCGAAGCTGTACATCGTGGACACCGGATAGTTGCCGACATCATAGCTAACGCGTATGCGTCCATTGAACAGCTCCACGGCCAAGTGCGCATCCTGGCCGTCGTACATGAGGATTCCGTTCTGTTCGGCGCTGCTAAACACAATGGTCACATTCGCCTCGGGCCTGGTGCGCAGCGGCTCCAACTCCACGAACGAATTGTTGTGGACGAAGCTGATACTGGTCAAGTACTCGCACCACTTGCCAGTGTAGCCCGGATGGCACTTGCACAAGTAGTCCGAGCCGGCGGCATTCGGCTGGAAGCAAACGCCGTGCTTGCACTCGTGGTTTTGGCACGGCGACGTCTGCGGATACATCATGGAAATTAGGTTGTGGCCCTCACAGTATTTGCCCGTGAAGTCATCCGGGCACTTGCAGACGTAATCGTTGATGCCATCGATGCAGGTGCCGCCATTCTGGCACATGTGATTCTGGCAGTCATCAATGTTGTCCGTGCAGTTGATGCCATGGAAGCCGGCCATGCACTCACAGCTGTAGTGGCTGAAGTGATCCAAGCACTTGGCCCCGTTCGCGCAGGGATTGAACTCCTGGCTGCAGAATTGAATCTTCGTATCGCACCACTCGCCGCTGAAGCCGGGCTGGCACTCACAGCGGTACGACTGTACGCCGTCGATGCAGGTGGCGTTGTTCTGGCAGCGTATGTCTTCGCCCAGGCAGTCGTCGATGTTCGTCTCGCAGCGGGCGCCTGTGTAGCCCGGCGCGCACTGGCAACTAAAGCGCCCCTCCTCCAGCACCGTGCAGGTGGCATTGTTGCGGCAGGGATTGCCGTAGCAGGCGTCGATCATGAACTCGCAATGCCTGCCATGGTAACCCGGCTGGCAGAGGCACTGGTAGTCGCGCTGGGGCAGAGCCAGGCACTGGGCCTTGTTCTGGCAGGGCTGCTCGTAGCAGGCATTGCACTTGGCCAGGATCTCGTTGCGCACCTTGCCACGGCACACGAAGTTCGACGAGGGCGTGGACAGTATCAGCTTATCCTTCATGTGCTCCGGCTCGGCGCAGCGTGCAATGCCTGGCTCCACATAGTCCAGCTTGATCCAGTCCGAGAACCACTTCAGCGAGCAGTCGCAGTACAGGGGATTGCTGCCCAAAGCTCTGCAAGTGTCAGAAGTGGGTGAAGGGTCAACAAAGGCTAACAAACTTAGGGAAGAATTGGAAAGAAGGGCAAGAAACCATTACTCACATGTGTGTCAACGACTTGAGATCCTCGAAGGAGCCCTCCGGTAGCATGGATATCCGATTGCCGTGCAGCGAAAGCACGCGCAGATTATTCAGACCAGACAACGCATGACGTTGCAGGCATTGCAGCTTATTGTACGAAATGATGCTGCAGCACACGGCAAAGAAGGAGAAGCAACATAATAAGATTGGGTCCAAGCGAATGAAAAGCAGAACATGTGGAAAATGAAGCATTTACCAAATTGCAGACACATGCGGCACACACATCGATGATGAAGAAATGAAAGTAATTGCGAAACGTTTCAAGAAAAGAAATGCATTGAAGATGCGAAACCCACATTCGCCTGACTACGCGGATACCCTGTAGATGCGCTGCGCATCGAGCTGCCCACCCCACTATTTGGTCAGATGAGAGATCCGACAGTAATTTGGATAGCACATGCGCGTTTCTGACATTATCCAACAGTGCGATATAATAATAGACCGCAGAGGAGATGCGTACAGGGTATAAACACGCCACAGCTTTGATTGCAGTCTGCAGATTGTGCACACAAGCGGTATAGGGCGACGACAACTAATGCTTAAGCACGAGTCACGACTTAACGTCTCGAATGAATTTCGTGGCCGGTCGAGACGAGCCCAGGCCAAGGGTGGCGGACATTGCCACCGCGCCGCACCGCCGAGCCACACTTATAGCCACAGCTAAAGCAAACCGCAAAATGCAATTGCCGCAAAAAAGCAGAAAGCAACGAAAAAATTGTGTCAAGCCCTCTTGACGCTGAAACGTTTCGATTCGATTCGTGTTGCCTTAATGCCTCGTACGAGCCGCATTGTGGCAATTAAAAAGTCATTAGAAATGGGCCCAGTACTTACAGCGTGGATAGTTTGGTTAGATTGGCGAAGGTGTAATTGGATAGTATGGTGATTTGATTGTTGCTGAGATCGCTGCAAACGAAGCAGAGAGAAACAATTTGTGTTTCGATTAGTCGGGGCCTGCAGCAAGCTGTGGCAAGCTGTTACTTACAGTCGTGTAAGGGCACGCAAGTGCCTGATGCGCTCATAATGTATCTGCTCGATCTCATTGGACTCCAGGTACAGCTCGGACGTCTCGGGCGGTATGCCGCGCGGTATTTCCTTCAGTTGATTGCGTGAGCAGCGCACCACAGTGCCGGTGCACGTGCAGGCCGGCGGACAATAGCCATCGCCGAGGCAGCCCTCGTTGTTGTCGCTGCTGCATTTGAATTCGTTGTGCGGCAGATCCTTGATTTGCACGTCACGTACCTTCGCTGGAGCAGCGCAACGTGCCGCACCGCCGCTCAGCGATTTTTTACGCAACCACTCGGCGAACCAGGCCAAATGACAATTACAATTGAATGGATTCGATGCTAGATTCCTACGAAATTAATGGGTAAATGCACAGGTTTTAGTTTAGGTTTTTCAATTAGTTACATATAAGTGTCTAAGCATGAGAAACGAAATGCAAACAACCCGAACATACATATGTAGCTAGGGGTGCAACGACAATTTTCCATCTCTACAAAGCCAATGCATTGACGCTAAGGCTACAATTAATTCGATTCAGAAGACATACTATATTTATATATACATATGTATGTATATTTATATTTGTATCTGCTACAAATCACTGACCAATCTGGCCAATAGAACACCATATCGGTTTGACTATACGACTGTAATTATTTTCTGCAAATGGGCTATACAATCTATTTCTCTAATCTATCTAGTTCCTTTTAAATAAATAAGTATATGACATATAAAGCAAATTAAGACTTCAAATGCATTACTTGATGTAAACGAAATATACATAAGCCAGCTCTACGCTTTGTATGTTAACGCTTAACATCTGTTACTTTGATGAGATACACTTAACATAAATTAAACTTCTATACAAATTTAGATTTCTGGCTAGGGCTATCTATGGAAAATGCAAATCTACCATCCCTCAGGTAATTTTGTTAAAGCTTTCGGTTCTGCTTAGCTTAACTGCAAATCTGATTGACACTAGCCATAATTGTATTATGGGTACAATGATATTCAATAGCAGCCTGGGCTGCACAGCGTTGAATGGCTACACTAATTATTTCCAATTTTGCACTTTTAGCAAGCGAATGTTTGCGGAGCATATGTTCCACTTGCTGCTCACTTGGATATGATTGGGCCGCACATGGAGCAGCATAAGTGCTGCAAGTCCTTTAATTATGCACTCGGCTGAAAGCAGGCGAAACAATGGCTCATAAATTGCATTGGCAATTCCAAACGTTACACCAGGTCCAGACTAATTTAATAAGCAATGCTGCTTTGTCATGCTATCAACATTGGCTAGCAGCTGGCTCTGCGTGTAAGTGTAGGGTGTGTGTGTGTGCGTGTGTAGGGCGAGCAGCCGCAGGCAACTAACTAACACTTTCAGCTGGCACCTACAGGTCCTCCGCCCATCCACCTGACTGATGGAGCATGTGGATGTCGTGTGGTGCACAGCACTTAATGACTTTCATTGATGCTATTTATTAGCTAGTTAAATGAATTTTACAATAATTCTAGATGCGGCCAAAGAACCACAGCACCACGCCCCAGCAGGCACCACACACCACACACACACCAAGTACAGTGCGACCCAACGAAGTTGTTCTTTCGTCGAGACCCACATATGTTACCTAACAGATGGTAAGAGTTAAGGAACGCTTATGGATTCTTTGGAAGGTAGACTAAAAGTCAATCCGTAGTGTAAGATATGCAAATATTTGGGCTCCTTTAGTTGAATTTCAAATTAAGAAACGTGCAGTTTCCAAGCTGTTACCCACATAATAGACATAGAATTTTGAATCCTTAGCATTATCTCCAAGCATTTAATATTATTTACGGCATCCAGCATCAATTGTGCATATGTTTTTGAATATTTTAGTCAATGAAGCCTGTATATCAGAAATTATGTACATTAATTTTCAATTAGCTGTCGATTTCTTGAACCATTACAATAAATCTCAATTGATAACTTTAAATATGAATCAGTAAGCAAGGCAGTGATGATTTCCTTTAAAGTTACTCTTCGTTTAACTCAGCGAAGTTCTACTGTATATGCTTTAGTGCTCTTTATTGAACTCAATTTTAATTAATTAAATCATCGAAGGCGGTGCACGCCCGCAAATGTGTGTGTGTGTGTATGGGTGCGTGTACGTGTACGTGTACGTGTACGCGTGTGTAGTGAGGGTTGATTTACAGCAGTCAGGCACAACAATGTGGAGCAACTCAGTCACACTGTAGTTGGGATACACGAAGACAGCGGGTTAGCCATGAGCTACATATATGAGATATAAACAAGTATGTGTGTGTGTGTAGTTCTTATCGTAGGCAGCACTGCTATAAATTGAAGTTCAATAGAATTATATACAATAGTTGTTGGCATGCAACGAAGAAAAACTGATTTGTTAAAGCGGCAGCAGCACCAGCAGCAGCAGCATTCCCATTAGCAGAAGCAACCGAGCAGCAGCAGCAGCAGCAGCAGCAGCAGCAGCTTCTGTTTTGATGTGAAATGCTGGCAATCAGATGAAGTTCAACTGGGGAACAATCAAAGCCATTAACCTCATTTTACGTGCCTGTGCGCTGTAAGCGAAGGGCGATGGATGGGACGTGGGCGGGGTCATGTAAACTAAGAACGGGGCAATTAATGCCAAAGCTTAAACATTTATCTATTGAAGTGCATGCAGCGCACCGCTTGGCCACTTGGCACAGTTTTAATAGCTATGCATAGCTAGCAGACGCATCAAACGCCAACTATGTATTTCTGTCGGTTCCATGTGCCAGGGGCGGGGGTAGGGGCATTGGGGCGTGTCAATACTTACAGAGACGTCAGCGAGTTGAGATGCTCGAATGAACCAGGCATGACGCATGAAATTTGATTGTCATAAAGATTGCTGCAATTGGAAAAATTAAAAATAAATGTTTAAAGATGTATTCGGATATAAATTAATACATGTAAATGTATATGTATGAATGCCTTGTGGACTTACAGAGTTTTCAGCTGATGAAGTCCGAGGAACATTTTATTCGAAATTTCCTTTATCTTATTCTCGCCCAACTGCAAATCCTGTATGCGCGATGCACCCTCAAAGGCGTTCGGCTCAATGCCAGTCAGCTGATTGCGCTTCAGCTCCAGTTTAACCAGATGCGGCAATCGTCCAAACAGGCCATCCGAGTTAATGCGTCCCAACTCGTTGTCGTTGAGTAAACTATGAAAGCAAATACACACACACATGGTCACGTTTAAGTTGATGTTATATGTAAGCTTCTTAGTCACAATAAAAAACAAAAAACATATTTTTTAATGTTTACATTAATCTTAGAATTAAAAAAGCTTTAAGTGCATCTTTGAATGCAGAAGAAACTAAATTTTTACTAAAAACCATAGTAATACAAGTTAATTAAACTATTTAGAAATAATAATGAATAATAATAGTAAGCAATCTATACACAGGTCTTTTATTTAGATTTTTAAAATACTTTATTGATAATCATTATATATCTTAGACCAATTCGGTTCATTAAGCCATCGGACATAACTTCGAGTAGAAGAGAAGAGGAGAAGAATTTTGCTATAAAAAGCGGTTAGCGAATAATTTATGAACTGCCTTAAGAGGCGCCCATTTAAAGAGGGATAACACTTTTATAAAATGTATTGTGATAAGTATTCTAAGAGTTTGGTCTTGTTGGTAACTTACAGCTCTGTGGTATGCAGTGGAATGTCGCGTGGTATTTCCTTGAGACCACGTCCCGCACAGTCGACCGTCGTGCCCTCGCACTGGCACATGGATGGGCAGTCCGAGTCCATGCGACACTCGCCGGATAGCTTCATTCGCAATTCATCCCAGGAACCTGCACAATTGTCAAGTGGGTGGGTGCGTGGGTGTGAATGTGGGTGGGGGTAAGGGGGTAAGGGGTGGTACGACACAAAGTTAAGACATATTCTTTTACTTGTCTTGTTTTGCCCGTCGGGCGCACTTACATTTGAATTTCTCCTCGCGCAAAGATTCAATGCGCCGGCGATGCATCCGCTTCGGTGACTCACAGCGTGCTCCACTTGTCTCTATGGGATTTTTGTGCAAATAGTCGGCCAGCCAGCGCAGATTGCAGTCACAAATGAAAGGATTCTTGGCCAAATGTCTATACACACACACACACACACACACACACACACAAACACACAGAAACAACCCACATACCAATTCACGTACATATATATGCATATATATTTATTTGTATACATACAAGTATTTTTCGTTGTGTTGCAAATGGAAAGAAAGAAAGAAAGTAGCATTGAGCATTTGTAGTGAATGGAACGAAGGGAGCTGGCGCGGAGAGCAGATGAGCAGCAGGGGGAGAGCAGCAGCAGATGGCGTAAGAAAAGGCAAAACTGTTGTGGGTGGAGGCTTGAGACGTCTTAAAAGTGCACGAGCCCTGCGGCTGCAACGTTTCCGTTGTTTGTTGCTGTTGTCGCCAACGTTTTGAAAACTATTTTCAAAGGCAATCCTTGCCAAAGAGCCTTCCCTGGCGATGCCGTGTGACAGAGTAGCTATAAAATAGCTAGCAACTAAAGTCATCTAATATCATATTGTAATTAGAGAATAAAACTTTACTACGCGAGTTAAATTAGTAGCGACTGAAAAGTTTATAAACTGCTCTGATATTTTGCAACAAATCAATCTCAACGGTTGACTCCAATTCATTTAAAGGAAATTCGTGTGATTACGAATATTAGAAGGCTGAACGGACACATATAATAAGAAATAAATACAAACTTTTGAATTTTTAAAACCCTCGTGCCGTGCATTACTTCTGTATACCAGACTTAAGTTCGAAATGTAGATTAGTCAATTGATCAAAATTGGAATAATGTAGAGGCGTTGCAATGTGGACATGCTAGTAAAGAAGTTCGATTCCCTAAGGGAATTTCAATTTGATGTTTATCGGAACTGGAAATGCAGTTGTTAAGATTAGCCTAAGTGATTTCTATATAGAAGATATCATTTTAACTAGTATAAATTAATTAACATGAAAGTTCACACAGATCTAAATAACATTATTATTAGTATGTACCTCAGTTTTCTATTTTGAACAGCCTGTTATTGTGAAAATATCAATGCGTCCTACCATTGGTCACATTTTTGCCAGCTATTTGGTTTGTGGTTGACAGCCGTGGCAAATATTAAACCCACTCAAGAAAGGCGTAGACCAACTTAAGGCCGCACAGTACTTAAGCTCAGCGCATTTATCGATGCTATATCGTCCCTGCTTCCACCCTTTGGGGGCCGATAGAAAATGCGCCGCCTTTTGTTCGTTGAACATGTTTACGGTTCACAGCCGATATTTGTGGCTGGGGCCCTGGGGACTGCGCGCATTCATAGAAAAGGCGGAGCTGATGTTGTTCGGCTGCTAAACAAATGTCAACGCGGGCCACTGTTGCTGCCAAGTCAAAGGAATTACTAAATGCACTTCAACGGTTTAACACCAAGTGCCTGGGAGCTCCTTCATTCAAAAGCCAAAGGAGCTGCTGGCTCTAAGGGGCGCTTCCCCCACTTGAAACATGCGCTCACCAGCCAAGCCAAAACCAGCCTCTCAATGGGGGCGGCTGTGAGGGCGTGGAAGTTCTTATGCAGCGGCAGACGGGCGGGGCAAGGGGCGTTGTACTTACACCGTTTTGATGCTCTTCATGGCGTCGAATGTGCCATTAGCCAGCGACTGTATGTTGTTGTCGTAAAGTGAGAGCAAGCTGAGGCTATGCAGGTCGCGGAAGGCATCCTTGCGTATGCAGGAGATCTCGTTGGCATTCAGCAGCAGCAGCTGCAGCGAGCTGAGTCCTTTGAATACGCCCGAGGGCAAATCCTTTATTTTATTGCCATACAGCACGCTGCAAGCAAAAGAGAAAAAGCCCGAGTTGAAAAACGACAAAGCAAATGAATAAAACACAAATGGAAATATTGCATAAGTACGAATGGGCATGAGTACGACAAACTGGTGAATGCATACTCTTTTAGATCACTACTATGATGCGGGCTAAAGTAATCGAGAAACTATTCATATTTTAGTTTTTCATTATAGCACAGTCTCATTTGGTTTGGAATAATTGTACTCTACTCTCTGAAGTCCACATGCCCCACAAAATCAAGATACCCTGCACCACATAGGGTATATGGTGGCAGACAGAGCCTGTGCTGCTTCTTGTTTCTGCTGAGGTGGGCTTATGTTGTTGTCATTGCGGGCGGCAACTGGTTTAGTACACAAACAACCTCACACTCTGCCAAAAGGGGGGCAGTGGGCGGGGCAGCACATGGCGGCGAGCACGGGTAATCTGCTGCCTTTTGGTGTTGGCGACGCTTAGCGTAGGCCGATTAGCCCCTCAAGCTCCACCTGAGACCCTTAGGCCCAGTGGCTGTCAGGAGGAGTGTGTGACGGACGGGCAGACGGACGGTCGGACTTACTGACTGACTGACACTTTACACAATCAGCGAAGCGACTGCACATTTTGCTGGCATATGCATGCGCTACTTGTTGCTAATGTGCATCTACTTACAGTGTGGTTAGCTGCTTTAGGCCACTAAGCGCATCGTGAGCAATTCGCGAGATGTTGTTGTTGGACAGATCGATGCGTCGCAGTCGCCGAAAGCTGGAGAAAGATTTTGCTGGCAGTTCGGTGATAAAATTCTGCTCCAAGCGCCTGTTAACGAAAAAGGGGAAGCAGTTACAATTACAATTTAGATTTGTTATCCTTGTGGCTAAACTTACAGCTCGGTGGTATCATCCGGCAGTGTAACGGGTACACTCGTCAGACTCTTCTCACGGCAATCGACGATGCCATCGGCACAGCGACACGGGTGGGGGCAGCTGTTCTCCACGCCGCATTCCATTGGCGCATGCTCGGTGAGACCTGCAAGTGTGTGTGTAGCAATTGTAGCAAGTGTAAAGCAGACGGCATCTCGAGCTGGTTACACCGACTCATTCAGCGAGCCCAGCGCTGAGCCACTCGGCTTTGATTTGATCCACAGCAGTAGCAACCTCGAAGCAGCCTCAGCAGCAGCAGCTACATAATTATGAATGCTACTGCAGCGCGCCAAGCTGCAGCTGATGGCTGTCCCAGCTACAACTTAGGCTCCAACTGGAGCCACAGCTGCCGCTGGTCATAAATGTTTACCCACATAATTCCATAGCATTTTGTACACAAAACGAAAGTCAAACACACGCTAAGAAAATACAACTCTAACTAAGCTGACGAATGCGCTATGCTCTCTCAATTTCCTGTAAGATTGATAACTGAATAAAAGTCAGGTGATAGCTCTTTCCTGTAAGGACTTGGCTTTTCACTGAACTATTTTCCTCTTTTAACAACTTCCAAGATACTTTCCAGTAAATGTTCACCTATTAAGAGCTCGTCAACGCGAAACAATTAACTGAGTTCCATCAAAAATAAAATATGCCATTAAGCAGGCAGCAAAGATCGACTCAAATCAAATCGAATTAACGCCTTATTTAACATTGCGCTATTGGCTAGCTTAAGTACCCAAGAGCCTGATGGAAGTGTGTAACTCTTTATGGCATAGAGCATAACAAGTACAATATAACGATGGATGAAAAACTCGTTTCATGGCATCGTTTGGCGCACATTTTCCGCTTCATTGAACGCCAGAGTTTGGAGCTGTTCATTTGGCTTGGGAGACGAGTCGCGGCGCGTCGTGTCCACTCGAGTCGAGTTGAGTCGAATCGAGTCGATCTATTGGGGGGCTTTTCAAACGCTGCTGTAGCCCGCAGCATCTGCATCCCAAACAAGCAAGCGATGACGGCGTTAAACGTTTTGGCAAACACACTATGATGATGATGCTGATGATGATGCCCTCGCCTCAACCCCTGCAGCCCCCTTCTGTCCCTTGTTGCAGGAGCTGCTGCTCTTGTTGTTGTTGTTGGCTTGAGTGGGCGGCACATTGGGGCGTGCCCATATGACTACTTATGATTTACAATGCTTTGTTCCAGTCAATGCTGGCATATAAAACTAATTAATTTGGGATCGCTCTCTGAGGCCCCACGACATTTGTCCATTTTTGGAGGGCCTCAGCCCCGCAGCGATGTCATGTGGTCCATACCTGAGCATTTGAACTCCTGATCGTGCAGGTCCGCCACGTTTTGGCCCTTCAGTTGCGACGGCGATTGGCAGCGCGTGTAGGGGGCGAGTCGCGGCGCGCTGCGTAGGTAGCGCGACAGCCAGGATAAATGGCAATCGCAGGCGAACGGGTTATCCGAGAGGCGCAGGGCCCGCAATTTTCCCAATCCCCCGAAGGCATTGTGCGGCAGGGCGGTCAAGTTATTATTATTCAGTGTGCTGTACGGGTACAAAAGAGAAGGCAGAAGCGAGAATAAGCGAGACAGAGCCAGAGCTGGGTTAAGAGGTGGGTCTTGCGGGAAAATAAGTTGCATTATTGCATTATCAAGTGAATGCATCTATAGTTGGCCGTATACTAAGGTACACTTAGGGATGGGCTTAAACACAATCGCGTGTGCGCAAAGACTTTTTTTTTACTGTTAGAACTCATAATTCATTTGTTTATTCATTATTCAGTGATTTTCGTTAGCACTGGCTAACAACTATCATAACTCATTCCACAAAATAAATAATAATTTAGGATTGCAAATCTAATCTCAGTATAGCATCAATAGGTCAGTAAATACTACTGATAGTCGAATTGTTTTTGCTATTCAAGTCCTTCGTAATTTTACAACACTATTTATCTATAATTGCATTAACATTCTTGTATACCAACGATTAAGTTAGCTAAATAAGCAGAATGCTGCATTGTGTTTGCCCATCCCTAATTGCAGGGGCGCACAGTACTCACAGTATTTCCAGCTCCAACAATCCCTTGAAGGCATGCTCATCCATACATGTGATTTGATTGTTGTCTAGCTGTAGGCTCCGCAGCGACTGGGCGCCCTTAAAGACCCTCCGGCCGACCGTTGTGATGACATTGTGTGAGATGTCCCTGTCGAGGCGAGTCGAGGTTACCGGGCAGGAAGGCAGGCAGGCAGGAGTCATGTGAGCAGGTGAGCAGGCGGGCAGGCGGCCAAGCGGGAAGAGGAAGGATTTGAAAGTCAGTAAATGCTTTAAATCTATGGGGATACTGCTACACAATAAATATAGGCAGACTATAGATAAATGTAATTGCTACAGATCTACGTTGATTACTTACAATCGCAAAAGACTCGCTGAACTTGTCACAAAGTTTTCAGGTATTGCCTTAAGTCGATTGTTGTTTAGGCGTCTGATTTATAGAGTGAAGTGTTGGGTATATTTTTGGTTTTTGTATTTTTTTGTTTTTGTATTTTTTGTTTGGTGTACGAGCATATTAGATACGCAAAACGAAACGCAACGAAAGTAGAGAGATATGTATGCATAAAACGAAACGAGAAAAAGATACAAAAAGTTAAACTTAAAACTCAACAAAAATCGAATTTCGAGCTATATTGTATATATAATATTATGACTTTATTAATTTTTGATATAGCTATGCGCTATGTGCATCTAGGTCTATAAAGAGCGGCAAATTTTTGGTTAGTTCAACAAGTGAATTAGTAGTAAAAGTATCATGCACTAGCATCGAATCGGCAAGTCATTCGATTTGTCTGCTATCCCAACTTTCGAATCGATGCAGTTCACTACTTACAGTCGCTCCAGTGAAACCAAATCTTGCAATGCATTCTTCTCTATAGTATGGATTTGATTGTCTGTCAGTTGTCTGTGAAATGATTTGTATATATATTAATTTTACATATTAGATAAAATGGATTCATCAATCTTAAATAAAGTTTTATTTATCTATAAAATAATTCAGATCAAATGGAACCGTTTTGTAATATCTTTATCTTTTCGAATGAAGATCTATTCATAGTAAACTACTAAACTTAACGTATTTTTACATGTTTTCCGACATAACCCTCGCCAGTGGCGCTATTTAACCCATTACACAACACATCTGTCTCTAATAAATTTAATTTAGTCATGGAATAAATATTTTTATTTTGCCTAGTTAACGTTTTCCCAATTGCAAAGTGCAAATAAATTCATGATTATCAGTCGTAGGATACACTAAATACATATGTTGTGAGACCAGTTTCGCGCACACTTTCCATTTCAATTTACAGCTAATATCACGGCATTTTGTTTTACTTTGCATGCGACATTTTGCATTTCGTAATGATCAATTTTTGACAGATTTTACTAACGAATATATTGACCAACGGTTGAATACGTGTTCCATGAGGCTTAACAGATATGTAATAGAACTTGTTAAGTTTCTGAATACAACAAGTAAGAAGACTCTAGTCGAGACTGCTTGACTAGGAGATACCCTGAACCCTCCAAGCTGATAAGTCCGCGCTTTGCTAACTGCGCAGTTGGCAGCGACTGCGCTTGGGCTGCGCTGCAGTGTTGGCAATATTATGATTGTTTATTTGTTGAATAATTGCTTTTGTATACATACAATCATAATTAACCTTTCAGAGCGTGATCATCACAAGTTTCTACTACTTGAAATACGTTTTTTATAAATTGGAGAAGAAGGGGGGCGTGGTATCCAAAATTTGTAAATTACTAAATGTGTATTCGTCAAATGTATATATACAGTAAATCTGAAGTCTCTAGATTATCCTCGATAAAAACATATCGAATGAGTTATCGAAAAAAATTTGATAAATTTTGTCTTGCGCATGATATATGCGAGTATCCAGCTCCCTAGCTTTTATAATTTCTGAGGTCTAGGCGTTCAGACGGTCTGACGGACAGACAGACGGGCTATATCAACTCAGCTTGTCACCCTGATCAAGAATATATGTATATACTTTATGGGGTTTGCGATGCTTCCCTTTGCCTGTTGCATACGTTGTCACAAAAACATTACCCCCTGAATTTACATTTACATAATGGGTTCAGGGTATAAAAGATTTTAAAAAATAATTGACGGATTGAATTGATTAAAAAACGATTATCTCTTAGCGAGATACGCCATTAAAATAATTAAACTATTAATATAAGACATATGATATTCTACTTATACTTACAGCATTCGCAGTTTGGTCAAACGCTGAAAATCCGTCTCATATATCACGGTTAGATTGTTGCCCTGCAAATCGCTGAAAATAAAAAGAAAAGGAAAGAAAATACAATTACGAGATCTTATATTTCGAGCTCTTCTTTAATAATGTTGCAACCAAAGTAGCTCGCTAATCGGAATCGGAATAATTGCTTGTAAGACAAAGCACATGAACAACAGCAACAACAACACAGCTACAATCGGAGATATGAATTCAAGCAGCTGGAGAAGATGCAGATGCACTCAAAGCAAACAGACGAAGAGAGAAGGAGAGCTCCGAGAGGAGCTGTGGCTACGGCTGTTGAAAACTCAGCCTTTTGTCTGATAACAAAAATATGATATTTAATCATTTAACATGCACAGGAAGAAAACTCGTTTTTAGTTTTATGATGGCACAGACAGACAAACGGACTGAGATACAGAAAATTTGTTACCTGTAGATGTCATAACAATGAAATGCAACCTAAGAGATATAAAATACCTGCAAAGAGCCACGGACCGTGTGCGCATGCGCAGCCAGCAACAACAACAGCCTCTCGTTGTGCCCGGTGCCTCAGTTCAGCTCAGCTCAGCTGCTTGTTGAGTAAGGTTGGCAGCCAGAGCTGAGCCACAACAGGTAGTAAGACCTTCAGTCCGGGCCCAGAGCCACAGCCACAGCCACAGCCACAGCCACAGACAGAGCCAGAGCAACAGCTACAGCGACAGCCATAGCTACAAACGAGAAATATTTTTCAGCTTAAGCCTTAATGAAACTCGCATCAAGTGGCCGATGAGCGAGTACACTGAGAGAAATACATAGGGCAGAGGTCGCTTATCAAAACTACAAGCGATTGAGAACAAATTTAAGTTGATGTTGCGAAAGCCCTTTCCATTAATTTCATTGCTTTTACTCTGTAACGGTCGATTGGTCCATCATTCATATTGCTTCAGGCATAACAAATATTGTACTTCAACTAGATTAGCTATGTTGCTTATAGTCAATTTGCCACCTTAAGAAGCATTTTCAGTTCAATCTCAGTGTAGCATTATGATCAGGTCCGAGCTGCTACACACAACACACTCACACACACCAGCAGAGTTTTTAATGAGCTTAATATCTTGCCAAGATGTGGGCATCTCTTGCTAAGATTTAACTGATTACGGCGACCCATAGAGATACGCCTGAGACTTGAAACAAAAGACATAAATAAATACAAAAAAAAAAAAAGTTTGTCTTTTCTAATTGCTAGACATTTTTCAACATATTTTTAAAAATAATTACAGTAATCGCAAGTTGTTTTTAAGCTTTCAAGTCGTGGTTCTGTGTGTGCTCAACATTTTCTTTCCCTTGGAGCGCTGTGTTATAATTAAACATTTAACATATAGCATCTGGCATTTAAGTTCATTAAATCATTTGGAGCGTTCACAATTCGGCCACGAAAAAGCTTTGCAGGTTTTAGGGCCCCAATTAGAGCTCAGCTCGAGTTGTTCGCTTCATATTTTCATTCTTGTTTTTTCCCGTTTTGGTTGTCTTTGAAGATTTTGGCAGCTATAAATTAGGCTCACCTTTTTTGAATTTACCTCAACTTGATTTTTTCTACGGCTTTTATTCTAGAGGTGTGAAAGGGCTGTCGGGCACATATTGGGGCTGAGTTCGCCAGGGTTGTGAGAGGTTACCGGCCAAAGTTGTATGCAAAACTGTTTTCGTGTCGATTGCTGAAAACTTGTAGGTGGGAGACTGCTGTGTTGGCTGGTATGCTGACTGACAGACAGCCAGGCCGTTGGTTACCATTCTAATGGTAGCTTCCTTTCGTCTTCCACATATTTCCTATGTAACTATGCCTGTCGCTCTGCTGTGTAATTAAATGGCTAGAATCGGCTGGCCCTGGGTCTGACTCCACATTGCTTTTTGCATTAAGCATTGTTTTTGCTTTTCCAGTGTGCCTTGCCTGTCAATATTTGATGTGCATAGCACACACACACTCCCAGATATGCGCCTCTCCCAATGAGTGTGCATGTGTTTGCCCCATGTACAATCTATGCCAAAATTAGGGTGACCCAACTCTGCTGATGATTATCATAGCTAATATAAATAGTTCTTTTTATTTTTATGTATGTATTCAGTCATTAACGTACCATCAGTTAAAATATCACAAAGAATCCTTTAATTCCAGCAGACTTGTACCTAGTCCGGCAAAGCCTTTCGACAGCTTTTATTACACTTTCATAGCTTTTTAGTGAAAGGGCTACTGTGTTTGCATGACTTCGGTGTGGCTTTAATAGCTCCATCATAATTAAAATAAAACTAATGAATTAACATGCAGACGTGTGCAAAGCCCGGAATTGAATTTACAAATAACTAGTTACAACAGAGGGTTCTTCAACGTAGACTTGCAATTGTCAACCTACAGTTTGGAGTTTCCATTAAAATGAATGAATATTAGCACAAATAAACAAGCAAAATCTTAATTATTACGTAACAGCCGCTTAAGCGAACATATTTTTTTTCTATTACAATTAGAGTCTTGCATCTATTCGTCTCCCCGGAGCTATAAATATTCATTAAAATACTTGAGCTCTCAACATTTTCTCTTCGTGGATTTTAAATAAAACTGTCAATCATATTTTTAAGTATCTCCCCTTTCGACTTGGTGCAGCTCATGTTTCATTTTTCAATTAATTCTCATCCAAGTAGTACTCATATTTCCATTACGCTCTCAGTGACTGCACGAATCTTTTACCTTAATGTTAACATCAATATGTTTATATCTAACTATGTTCTTTCGGGGTTTGTCCATTTATAATTTTCAGTTCTCTCAGTGCTCAGTGCTAGTGCCCCGACTGCTAGTCAGCCATTCAACATTTTCCGTCATAAGTTTTTTGTGGCCTGAAACACCCTGTGCCGGACGGGCGCCTGGTAATATAAAATGCAAATATGCCGTGCATGTTGATATGTTTTCTGTTTCTGTTTTTGTTGTTATTTTCCCGTTTTTTTCCACATATATATATATTTTTGTTTTGTCATGTTCTGGTCGCTTTTGCTTTTTGCATAAAACAAATGTGTCCCTGAGCGCTATTTGAATGCTTAAACTGGGCTATGTTGTTGTTGCTCAACGTTGATATCTGTTATTAATTTATGTAGAGAAAACGCAGCAACAACAACAAAGATTGCTACAGCGCCAGCGCTTGCAACTGCAGCTTTTGAGGTCGCTGCAAAGCAGTCTACAGGTCTGTTGGGGCTCGATAGTAATGGCTCGGCAGAGGGTGTGGCATGGCATGGCCCGGCACTGCACTGTCCAGCGATGGAGCGCTGCTCTGTAGTATTTTGCATACACTTGCTAATTGCCGGCGCGTTAATTTATGTGGCGTCCACGTACGCAGACGTCGGCTTAATGCATTTGCCACTTTGCCAGTGGCATGCAACAATTGCCAAAGTGGCCGCCAGTTGCTGTGCTGGCTGGGCCGCCTGATGCGCTTATGCTGCCTCCTTCGGCGACAATTAATAAACTTAATGGCAATTTAATGTACGACGCCGGAGACAGCACAAGACGACAGATTTGCCGCTGCCTTCAACCATTCGAACTATTCATTCATCCATTTTTCCATTTGTCCATTTACTTCGCTGTTATCGACACGAAATGGTCACGGCTTTATTTGTTTTAGTTGTTGTTGCTTGTCTATGCGTATATACCAGAAGTGCTCAGCTGTGCTCGCTTGTGTTTTGTAAATAAATATTAAATATACATATATATATATATATATAAATATATATATATATATATATTATATAACATATTGAATGCTGTCGTATATATCATTGTCAAGGCTAAAACTAGCTCATGCAGTTCGCAATCCAAATAGATATACAGATAACAGCCACATATGTGTGTCTGTGTGAAATTACTATCTGTGTGTGCTGGATTATCATATCAGACCCAACCCATCTATCTACATAAAACAGTGTTATATAAACAGCTACTTATTTCAGTTCGTTATCAGCATCAATTTATTTATATAATATAAAATATTTATACGGCCCGTTCGAGTATTTATCTAACCAGATATTCATATATGTACATATTATAGCTTTGGCCTGACCAACTGATTATATATTTCTTTAATAACTATTTCACCCTCAAAAAATAATTTGAAGCTCTTAACGAACTTTATTCGCTAATTATACCCTGAACCCATTGAAAATGGGAAATCAGAGCTTTAGTTCTGCCTGTCTGATCGCGACGATCTCAGAAGATATCGAAGAAGAAGAGCTAGCGACTTGAAATTTATATACTCATTCACGGAAGTGAAATGAGTATATTGGTTTTGTGCAATGTCCGTCTCTCTGTCCGTCCGTCTGTCCGTATGAAAAAAGTTTATTTCGGCGCTATTGAAGCTAGAGATTTGAAATTTGGAACACGTACTCGTATATATATGTTATGCCAGAAATCTTATTAGTTGATGAGCTAGAAAGCTGAAATTTGAAATGTAGAGCCGCATCGACAAGATCATGATCTATGGCGGATATATGTCAACCCATAGGAGGAGTGGTAAACCGTAAACTTGTTTTATAACTGCTCTAGTTGATACTTTCACATATGCATTTTAAAAATATATTTAATCTCTTACGAAAATATTTTGCCCTTTCTTTTTAAATTTAATGAATTGGTTTCTTAGCAGTTTAAACAGTTTTGCTTAGTAAAAAATGCTCGGCTACAATCGTTTTTAATTAAGCTTGACTAGGTTTTATCAACATTTAAGAATGCCTATAGATTGTGATCATGTCTAAAGACTTCCAAAATACGCAGGCTTTGTTATTATTAAACAAAAATTTTAAGCTTACAAAATTATTCAAATGTCTTTGTTTAAAAGTTTATAAATACATTATTTAAAGTATCTTTGTATTTGTAGAGACCAACAAGTCCATAAAGACCGAACCACGTTTGAGTTCCCAGGCATATCATAGACAGACAGACGGTTAATACACTCTATTGATTTTGACCATGTCAGATAATAGTAAAAAAGCATTATTTACCAACATCAAAACTAGATAATCTATACACTATTTATACCCTGAACCCATTGAAAATGGGAAATCAGGGTATAATGGTTTTGTT
>NW_022046114.1:39198-57546 GCF_001654015.2 Drosophila navojoa | reverse complement strand
TGGGCAGTTTTTCTCATTTACAAAAGTCAGCAATCATTGATTATATTTAAACATTGTTTACTTTAAGCAAGGCCAAATTAATTAACAGCAACTTAACATTTTGTAAGTCTTAAAGTCGATTTACATTGCCTTAGACTTCGTTTTATAATTTCTTATAACCCAACAAACTTTAGTTTTTACACATCATTGTCGACTACTCAATTATTGCTACTCAAGTCGTGTTTATGAGAAAGATATTTTTTATTAAATAAAATTTTGTTCTATTCAACTTCAACTAATAAAACAAAAGTAAAATAATATTGATAAAAAATAATACCAAATAATAAATAATAAATAAATAATACAAATTAATAAATATAAAAAATATATATAAATAAAATGTAATAATTATAAATATTATATATTTTATATACAGTTTTATTCAGCGTTGGTTATTATTAATTAATTATTAGAAATAGAAATAAAAAAATAATAAAATAGTAAAATAAAATAAAATAGTAAAATAAATAAAATATAAATAAAATAATAAAAATAAAATGATAATTATTAATAAATAAAATAAAATAAAAATAATAATTATAAATTGTATATATTTTATAATATTTTTTAAACTTAATTTTGCATGTAGCTTTAAATGATTTATTAAGTTTTACTCTAATCAGCTTTAGTTAAATTCATTGGCATAGACATAAAATAAACAAAATCTTTTAGGGCCAAAACTTCATCAGCTATGTATGTGTACATGTATATATGTATGCACGTGTGCAATTAATTTAAGTAAATTTTCTCTTAGCTTAGCATGCAGAGTTTGTAAATTTCTATGGCCTGCTTTTAAGGCTGGCTCAAATGAAATTTACTTGGCTAAAAGGGATGAGCCAGCCTTATAGCAACAGCTACTGTTAAACATGTATTTGAGTATCTCTCTCTCTGTGTGTGTGTGTGTGTGCGTATGTGTATTTGCATAAGCTGCTGCCACGCCCATGGCAACGGCCCATGCCCAAAATGCATTCACCTGTTTTATTTGCACACATTATGCGCTCTATTGAGTTCTTGCGCCCAGGCTGCTGGCTCCGCCCACTCGGCCCCAACGAGATGCCTCCTGCTGCTGCCACACGGGCTTAATCAGACAGTCGTCTGGTGAGGGCGCCTGCTGACTGTGCCTGCTGGCCAAAAACTGTCGCTCAGTTGCTTAAGTAGTTGCAGCATAATAAAGAAAAATTAAAAATAAAAAACAAAATGCTGGAAAAATTGAAGTCGACGCGCTGCCACTCGAGCAAACGTTTCCCAAGTTGCAGCAGGAGCAGCCGTGGCAGGAGCAGGAGTTAAGTTGCTTGACATGTGTAAGGAAACGAGTTGGCTGCAAACTTCTTGCTTTTTTTCCTGCCCCCCTCCGCCATTTCTGTAATGATGGAAAATTCGTCGAGTCTACCAAAAGTCAGCGAGCTTAAAGCCAATTAAAGCACTTTGTTAGCCAATTAAAATGGCACGCCAACATTTGCTGTATGGGCTGCCTGACCTGGCAGGACCCCAACCGACGCAGGCATGGGAGCCTAAGCCTGCGCATATATGCACATTGCATAATTGAATCATAGACAAAACGAGTCGAGTCGCTGCAAGTGGAGTCGAGTCGAGTCAAGTCGAGCTATGCACCTGCTGGCCTCGCTGCTCGCTCTCTGTTGCCTGTTTGCTTGCTCTCAGTCGCTCTCAATTATGCTGCAACGTCAACAGCGGCCAGATTGACTTAATTATGTCAGCCATACACACACACGCACACACACACACCGGCCTCACACATGCACTACGCTCCCCCACTCGAGCTGAAAAGGTAAACAAACACGCGCCTCGCAGACTTTTAGGCGACTAACTCAGCTCGCTGCCTCTGATTATGCCAAGCAACGAGATAAAACTTAAACAAAGCCCAGAATAAATGCGAAAGAGAAGAAAGAAGCGAAGATGGAGCGAGAGACAGAATAGTGCAGAAATTATAATTACTAAATAAAACAGGCACTTGAGACGCGTGCAGGAGCGACTGCAGTGAGAAGTTGGCCCATAACGTGTCCTAATGAGCAGGCACTCCATAAGAGCCGAAGTTGTACACCTGACGAGGACACACGCTCATGGCATGCAGAGCAAAATTCTAATTATCATCATTTTTACATTTAACATTTCAACAATCGCCTTGGGCTGGGGCGAGAAATTCGTCTTGTCATCGGCTGTTAAATGGTTTGAGTATCGGCTTTTTATGTTAATTTTGCTGCTAGACTTGACAGCTTCTGTTAAATATCTCATTAGGACTTTAGGCAAAAATATGTTGACTTTAAGGCTTTACGATTTGCATAAATTACGAAGCTTTGATGCCAATATTAAATCGAATGTTTCCAAGAAACTATTGTTGGATATAGGTAACCGGGAAATTATTAATTATTATTGCAGTCCTATCTTATTTTTATAATATATATATATAATATAAGATATTACTGGCGTACCTCGTATGACTTCAATTAGCATTATTAATAAAAAAAAAAAAAAATAATAATAATAATAATATAAAAAAATATATTATTAAAATAATACAAACTGAATGTCTTTATCAAAGATTTTAATATACCTTATATAATATATATATACCTTAATATGTATATGTATATTATATATACATTTAATTCCTTTATCAATTATCCATAGTAGCGCATCTGTTATTTAGACTGCGTTCCAAATCCTCGACATTTAAGCGCAACCTTTCTTCCGTTCAAATATGTTTTATCCGCATTTTCCTGCCCCACACAAGCACACACAGAGGGAGAGTGGCGCGTGCCAGAATATTGTGATTTTCCGCAACTGCAAACTGCATTTCCTTTTACCTTCGAGCTTCAGCAGGTGCAGCTCGTCATGGCGTGCACGTCGCACTCGTAACTCGCTGTTGGTCCAAGTCGGGACTAGCAATTATAGTGGCACATGGCCAACCTAACTAAATACTGAGCTCGGCCAGCATTTCGCAACTTGTTCGCTCTCACTCTAACTCTTACTTTCTCTCTCGCTCTCACTCTCTCTCTCACTCTCTCTGTTGCTCAGAGATTTGTAGGACTAATTTAGCATGGCATACTTTTAGGCGTTATATACATAATTTTCACTTTGAGCGACAAATTAATGGGCGTTAATGCTGCCAGCACACACAACACTTCCCAACCCAGACTAACTCCCGCACAGACCCAACCAATAGCCAGCTGCTGCTTTGTCTAACACTTGTGTGGTGTAAAATGGGGCTTTGGTGGGTTAGCTGAGCTTCCTGTGCTCTGCGCAACGGATGCTGCGGCCAGCGGCTCCGCTGGGAGACTGCCTGGCAGCTGCGTCAAGCGGAAAATTAGGCAACAGCTTGGGCGGCGGCCTTTGAATTAATGCACACAAAATCCCAGACGAATGGACGGACTGGCATTACGACTGACACGGCGCACCGACTGACAAACTGACAAACTGACAGACTGACTGACAGCTTAAGCGGCTAGCGTCGAGTGGCATTGAAAACGCAATTTGGATGCCAATTGATGAGCAGAACCGTTCATTAAGCAATCAATTGGCAATTGGCAATCGGCAATCGGCTTGCCACTTGAGTTCTTTTTGGCCATTAAACAACCGTTTGAATTTCCCGCTTTATTTTCTGTGCCTCTTTGCAGATCATTCGCGAACGACTTCCCGATTATCCGGTGCGCAGCAGCCTCGTCTGGAACTCGGCGCCCGGCGCCCTCCTCACGCTGCCCACATTCGCCGATAGTTCGAGGTAAGATGCCAACGATGCTGTGAGCTGATGGCGGTGGCCATTGCGTTGGGCCGGCAAAGTGTGCCTAATTAAATTTACATTCCCTCAACCATTTCGGGGCAAAGGGTCGTAGAGCAAGACGGGAAGGGGAACGGGCATTGAAGTGTTTTGCCATTAACCTAATTGCCTTTCCCGTTTCAGATTTATGCCCTTTCTGTTGAATGCGATGGGCGTGGAGCCGCGTCACAACTACACGGCCGTTATCTATGTGCAAATTGGCGCCGCCCTCGGCCCCAATGCGGCGCTCTACAAACTAGTCAGGACCATTACGAAGAGCCAATTTGTGGATAGAGTAAGTATCAACATAGTAACACGCAACATAATGGAAGACTTCAAACCGAACTCAAGTGGAGCGCATAGAGATGAGTGAACTGTAAATTGTTTCATCGATAGCTGCTATCATTGCTATCGCTTGATCTGCAGCTTACAGAGCTAATTCAAATTATACTTATCGATGATTTCATCACGAATTTAAATTGAATAAATGAATCAAATTAACAGCGCTAGCACTGTTAAAAGTAAATCGAGCTATCGATATTGCGCTGTTATTTAAAAGTTAAAGTAAATTGTTGGCTCCTGTTTTATCTCAAATATTAATTACCACTCGTTAATCACTTCATTTACTTGCTCACCACTAGATACTTATCCTGTGGGCTGCCGATCGGCCGCTTCCACTTAAGAAACGTTGGCCGCCCACCTATCACATACCTCTGCACGTGATTGCCCTGGGTGGCAGTAGTCGAGGGGCGGCAGCGTCGCCCACGGGGCAAACAGGGCCGGAGGCACGACCGAGCATATCGCAGCGATTTCTGCCCTACGAGGAAATACAAACGGATGCTGTGCTCTCGCTCGACGAGGATGCAATACTCAACACGGATGAACTGGACTTTGCCTACACGGTCTGGCGTGACTTTCCGGAACGCATTGTGGGCTATCCGGCTCGAGCACATTTCTGGGATGACTCCAAGGTGAGCACGTTTGATAGCGATTGCATTTTTTTCAATAATCAAATTGGATTTGGGAATTTGCAGAATGCCTGGGGCTATACGTCCAAGTGGACGAACTACTATTCGATTGTACTGACGGGTGCGGCGTTCTATCATCGCTACTACAACTACTTGTACACCAATTGGCTGTCGTTGCTGTTATTAAAGACTGTACAGCAGTCCTCCAACTGCGAGGATATCCTAATGAACCTGCTGGTCTCGCACGTGACCAGAAAACCGCCGATCAAAGTGACACAGCGCAAGGGTTACAAGGATCATGAGACGGCTCGCTCGCCCTGGAATGATCCCGATCATTTCATACAGCGACAGAGCTGCCTCAACACATTCGCAGCGGTATTTGGGTGAGTAGAATCGTCATCTGGCTAAAGTGAATAGATCTTCTCATTGCTCAACTTAACTCATCTAACAATTTCCATTTTAGATCTAATATATGTCTTAAACAGTTTAATACATTCCGTGTCTTCTTTCTCTTTCTGTTCACAGCTACATGCCGCTCATACGTTCCAACTTGCGCATGGATCCCATGCTATATCGTGATCCAGTCTCCAATTTGCGTAAAAAGTATCGCCAGATCGAGTTGGTTGGCAGCTAGCGGTATATGCAAATTGGCAATAGCTACAAGCGTTAAGAGTACTGAGATTCCCTACCCGCACGTGTACACACCAACACAAACACAAACAAACACCCACACATACATACGGACTTCATAAACTGCTGTTTATTGACGCTGCGAAGCGCCGCAAAAACTATGTTAATTATTATTAGTAGCAAAAATTAGTTAGGATTTATGAAGCGTATATATATTTATGTATATGTAACAAAATAGCATTCAACGTTGCAATTATATATATTTATAATGCATACTGTATACACTCACACACACACACACACACAGCAGATTTGTATATGTACATAAATAGAAGAACTCTGATTAGGCCTAGTTAAGTTGTGCGACCTGCCCTGGGCGCAGTGAGCGAGCGGAATGCCATTTTTTGCTAATTTCAAATTAGCGCTGCAAATTTTCGATATACATATATACGATATATAGATATATATATACACATAATTACATATACATACCTTATATGTGCATAAGTAGCTGATTTTGTACGCGTTTGATTTTTGTATGTGTGTAAATGTTTTTTGTATATGTATGTATGTATGTATGTCTGCCGCATAGGAACTGTAATTGTTATAACTCGACATGATTATATGATATGATATGGAATCGCTATGATACATAAGTCTATATGTGTATAGTTAGTTAGTGTTATTATTATTGATGTGTGTGTCTGTAGCCATTCTTATGTTTAACTAATCAATGGCAGTTAATTAGGCTTAAGCTTGCAAAGATATTCCTTATCTATAATAATTGAAGAAATTTATTGAAAACTGCGGCCATTATTTTGCAATAACAATACAAAACAAGGAAAGAAAAGAAAGCTACAAGTGAACTACGAACTCAACAGCCATCGTACAATGTGCACAAACAAAGCAGAAAGCGAGATAGATAGAGAAGGCGTAAGAGTAAGTGTATTCGGTGTGCCGAATATGAAATACCCTTGCAGATAGATGTATCAATTTGTAAATTCTGTGTACTCAAGTCAAGTCAAGTGCTGCAAGGATATCAAATGAATTATATATAAACTAGTAAATGTCTTCATTTCATTCGTATAATTGTGTATTCCTAATTATTTCTTAGCAATCAACTACTTCTAGACTCTATTATATTAAATGTGCAATTTCCATTTTACATTTCAACAATGTGTTTTTACAACAACAGAAATCTAAAATAAAGAGTGTAATTCGGCTTTAGCTTTAGCTTTTATGGCAGCCATTTAATATACATATGTATAGTCTATATAATATATATATATATGTGTATATATATATGAATAATGCATATGCAATTCTATAAGCTATACGCTCGCATATCAAATGCATACATATGACAGATTTCTTACTTTTGTACATTTAATTTTAATTTACAATAGATGTGTTCAAAAATAAAATAAAATGAAAAAAAAATATATACAGCAAGAAAATTATATTACATATTACGTAAATATACATATTTTTACAAAAATATACACGAAAAATATTGAAAAAAAAAAAATACAACAAAAATTCTGTTTAATTTTTATAAAATTTTTATTTTGGTTTAACATTGGGTTACTTTTCATATATTTTGTTATTTCTTTTGGTAACCAAGTGCATAGGGCAATAAGAGTAGAAAACACACGCAACTAACTACGTAAAGTGTAGCAACAACAACAACAACAGCAAGAAAATAAAATGAAAAGCGAAATATAAATAAAATGTAGCAATAATGTTTAGCCTGAACATATCAAATGGATTTAGCTGGCAACGACAAAGTCAGAATTGCGACTGTGAAGCGAAGACACTTACTGAAGAGCTATGCATCTGGTTGGAACGTTGCCTCGACTCTGGACTGCCATGCCAATTGTTTAGCATTTATCATTCCAAATGCTTATCTGCAATACAATATATATATATATATATATAGGGACAGAGAGAGAGCGAGAGAGAGAGAGAGAGAAATACACGCATGCAATATGCTAAACTTGTATGTAAATTCCAAATGTCTGACTTGGGCAGACTCGAATGCAATGAATGCGCCCTATCAGACATCAGCATGCACATAAATCAAATATTTCAAATATTTTCTGCGTTTACGACTAAATAATAATCAAAAATTCCCGTCTGACAACATGCACACAAACACGCACACACTCACACACTTGCATACAAAGATTGAGAGAAATATACATACTATATAAATGGAACAAGCATACATAGAAAATATAACAGAAAATTTCTATTCCACTTTTGTACAGTGTGTTTACTTTTTGTATCTGTGTGTAAAACTATTTGTATTATACTCGTATTTTGTGCATTTGTATTTGACACAAACAAGCAACAGACTATGTCACTTTTTATACATATTTAACTAATAATGTTTGAAAACGAAATGAAACAAAGCAAAACAAAACAAACAACCAACAAATTGACCAACAGCAAAACAACTCTACAATCCAACATTTACACAACATACAAACGAAACACACGAAAAATTGTTGAAAAGCCAAAAAAAAATATAAATAAATAAAGAAAAAACTACAAGAAAAAAAAAATAATACTCATACAAAATTATTACATACGCAGCTACTATAAAAACAAAAAGAAAACAATCTTAATCAATATTGAATACCATTAAAAAAATTATACGAAGAAGAAGTAAATTAAATGCGAAATTTAAATGTTGTGATACAATTGACATAGTAAATTACTACAACCCGCAGCAGCAACAACAACAACAACATGGCATAGCATATAGCAAATACTCCTCGTATATTCGTAAAGTGTACATAATTTCAGTTCTCTCCTTTTTGTTCTCTCTTTTCGCATTTTAAAGATAATTGAGCATAATCAATTATTTTGCCACATTTAACAGATGCAAAAAGCTTTTCAATTTTTTATTCCATTCTCTCCATTTTTTTTTTTTTTTTTGTGGCTATCTGTATTTTCAGATTTAAATTGAATCAGCGCCTGCGTTTAACGAAGAGAAAAAACATTCAATAAAAATATATATAATTTTATTTTTTTTTTTTTATAAACACATGCACAATAATGCACATGTGAATAGGTTCACTTATGCCAACCTGGATCAAACAAGTTGAAGTAATATTTACTTTGGAAAAAATATTTATTTTTGCTAAAATTGTTTTGGCATTCAATTTTTGCATTTCGATCTGAAAGAAACTTTTTTATTTAATGCGATAAAAATAAGTAATTGCTCTTATTTATATATATTTATTATATATATTATATTATATATTATATTTATTCATTGGAAAAAATCTATATTTTTACTTTTAGTTCATTAAGAGTTTATAATCGGTTTGCTAAAAAGTAAAAAAGAAAATATATTTATATTTTTAAAATATTTTTTTATTTTAGTTGTATTTCATTAAGAGTCCATAATCGGATTGCTATAAAAAAGAAATATATTTTTAAAATATTTTCTGATGTATATAAATATATATATTTTTTTATATAAGTATTTAATTGTATTTTTGGTTAAATAGGGTTAAAAAGGTGTACAAAAAAAATATTTACCTATTTAATTTATTAGGGCTTATTAAAGGCAGAACAACAGAGAAAGGGATAGAGAGAGAGAGAGAAAGAGAGGCTTAACAGCAGACAATAACTTGAGCATGCATAAAATCCAATGCTTTGCAAACGATTTATTTCCCAGTGCAAAGAATGCATAATAAGGGAATTATTCACATTTCTTGGCCTCAATTGAACCTATTCACTTGGCCATTCATTGTGCAGCTTCAATTAAGTTTTGTGCACACAACATGTTTGCGTCACTTGTAAAAATTGATTTAATTACAATTTGACAATTTTTTCTCATTTTGCTTTCTCATTTTTTGTAATTTCATATTGCCCTGAATGCATCTGCAATTTGAGGTGACGAATCTCCATTGAAAATATGCAGCTTTTATTGAATTTAATATTTACTTTTAATTAATGCAACTTTTGTATATACACACTCACACACACACATTTGAAATACTTGTAATAAATGTTCAGCTGCTAAAAGAAAGAAAGAAAAAGAGTATTTAATGTGGATGTGCTTATTGCATAGTTAAAAGTTGTTAAAGCTTAAGGCAAAACAGAGAAATACAGTGGAAAGTCATACTAGAAGAAAAAAATAAGAAAAACAAAACAAAAAAACAATATATATACATAAAAACAAAACAGAGCAGAAACATAAACAAAATGTAAATTACATAAACGGAAACTTCAATCTAGTAAGCATAACATATAAATATAAAATGATAATTAATATTATATTATTGAACAGCAGCTCGCGCCGAAACAGCAAACGAAAACAAAAACAACAAAACAAAACAAAAAATAAATAAACAAAAATGTGATTTTTGAATAAAAATTAAATGAAAATGAGACTTTCAATGCAATTTTATTCCCTTACACGCATAGCAAATACATTCGGGTAAACAATGCCAACAACAACAACAACAACAACAGCAACAACTAGATGACAAACTCAACACCTTAGAAAAAGTTTGTGAAAGGAATTAGCAAAGTTTGGAGCTACAAAACATGTCCTCCCCCCTCACCCCTACTCGACACAAAATTGTTTTTCAAGCAGTTGCCAGACATGCCCAATGTAAGTACACATGTACGCATGCACACACACACACATGTACATTCAAGTACATAAATAAACAGCTGAAACTTTTTGCCCAACAATTTCTGCACCTGCAAATTAATAAATTGCATTGCTGCGGCTGCTTCTCTGCCTCTGTCTCTGCCGCTGCGACACTGGCAAAATGGCGGCGCCTAAAAGCATGCAATAAAATTTTGTGGTCTACCCATGCAGCGAACGAGCTGGAGCGAGAGGGCATGACATGCAATGAACTTCATTAATAACATTAAATGGCGCCTGCAGAGAAGCATATCAATTTGCACATGCATTTTAAATGCATTCACGACATGCAGCTAATTACACATGGCAACCAAATATGCATACACTTTGCGAATATTAATTAGACCTTTGACATGGCAAAGGAGGAATCGCAAACCTGAGTAGTTGAAGAGAAGCTTGAAGACGATGTCTTCATGTTGTTAATAGGCATAAATTAGATATTTTTTAGTAGCCCAATTTGCAATAATTACAATTCAATTTGGTTTATTTATGGGCATATTAATTTAATAATTTATTGGAGTTTAACATTCAGACGAGTAATAAATAAAGCAAATTATTGAATGACTCCACAATGCGAATGCACTTTGTTAAGTAGCTAAACCACTTCTGGATAGAGGGCATTGTTGGCAATGCCGCAGAGATTGTTCTTGTTGCGTGCCAGCCTCAAGTAGCCATTCTCTCCCCAGTGAGGGCCCAGAGAAGTCTTGAGGATCCAATAGTCTCCGAAGTGCTTGCAATGGCCGTAGCCCACGATGAGCACAGCATAATTGCTCTTTTCTCCACAGTGGGGATCGTTGTAGACACCGCTCTTGTAGTGCATAAGCCCTGTGAATGAAATGACAGCGGCAATCGGACCCCGGGTCACGCTGCGGGCCAAAGCTTGTTCGTTTCCCGGATTCACTCTGAAAATCTTGTCGATTCGGGCACCAACATACTTCCTCTTGAAGGAGCACTTGCCAGTCAGTCCACGGTAGGGGTACGATTCCTCCGTGTCAATGCCGCCCAACTTCTTAATGCACACCAGAGCTCGTGGAACCATATTGTCATTGCCCCTGCAACAGTCGACAAGGTTTTGCTTGGAGAGCACTGGAAGTTTTCCGGACTTAAGGAACTGACGGCTCTCCGTCACGCCAGCTGCGGCAAAGGCCCAGGAGCTGTTGAAGTGTCCCTGAAACGCGACGGGCGTAACTGCACCCATATGGGTCCAGTTTACCGAGGGTACCATCTTAAAGTCTCCATAATCGCTCCAATCATAGGACTCCATATCCACTTCCACATCTTCATCCAAGCCTATTTCAGCATCTGTTCCCAGCCTTTCGCTGATCTCCTTTGGCAACATGTCTGAGAACTGATTCAGACCCATCTCGTAGCTCTCATCTCCTGCGGCCCAGCGTTCGTTGTGTGCATCGATGATTTTCTTATTATCCCGGAAGATCAGCTTGCGCAACCACTCCTCCGACTCATCGTAGATCTTGCCAAACTCGCTCTTATAGGAGTTCCACTCCGTTTCCAGTTGATCTTCGGCGAAGGTTGCTCGGCCCAGCGTGCAGCCAGCAATCACCACTAGGCATCCAATCACCAATAAAACTCTCATCTTGCTGCAGCTCTTGGGTTCAACTGCGACTGCTGTTTGCCTCACAGAATCCCAGCCGTTTTATACACAGCATCTGACCGCGTGATTGCAACTGACTCAGGCCCAGAGGTCTAAAATGGTTCGATTACGCGCCCCCGCATGCATTGCTCAATGCGGGCTGTTGGATCAAGCATTTAAAATTATCACAAATATTATTTTATATATATATATACGTATGATTAATATATAAATTAAAAACATTTACTTGGAATATTTCTATACAGAAATACATATTATTCTATTATTAAACGCAACTATTGCCTGTGCACAGTGGCGCCCTCTGTCGTTTGGTGGCTGCCTGATGCAGCTGACATTGCCAAGGACGCGCAGCAGCTGCTGCTGCTTTTCTGCATATGCTTCATTTTTGTTAGCTTATTTCTGTGGCTAGCTGAGTAGGCCAACAAAATGGTTGGAGAACTGATTCACAGAGCCATTTGCCCCCTGCCCCCTGCCCCCTGCCCCCTGCCCCCTGCCCCCTGCTACCGCCTGCTGCTGCATCTCTGCTAAGCCAACTGGAATGCTACTGGCTCTAAAGTGGGCTTCGCGAGTGAGTCGCTTATGTTTTCAGTTCCTTTTCAACGCAAAATTTGTTAGCATTAATTATAAAGAGCACGTGTAAAACAAGCACACAGCCACGCCGCTTACATATGTATGCATGTACATGTGTGTGTGTCGGCATACAAGCTGGTTAAGTGCAGGCTGTGTAGGGTTTAGCTGCATAAACAAAATGTCTGCCACAATTTGGCTTAAAGCAGCAGCAACAACAACAAGCACTTCAACTTTTTGGCCATTGTTTTGTTAAACATTCTCTCAGAAATTTGCTGGCACTGCTGTTGCTCCAGCTAATTACATAATTATATTATGCTGCATTGTTGCTGATGTGGGCACTGAACAACTGAAATAATTCCCGTTGCTGGTACCACAACTGCAATTGGCATTACTGCTCGGGGGTCTGACTCATAAGCAACACTAAACATGCACTAAACAGCCAATTAAAAATTGCCAAAAACTATGAAATTAATTAACATTCAATGGAATTTCACATTATGAACATTGTAAGAGAACGCAAAAATAAATTAAAACAAAGGACAAGGCACGCATACATATGTACATATATACATACATATGTATAGACTCACCCATGACATGTCCCTGGCCTGTCGCACTGCATTCGAAGAGTTTCATGAGCAGCAGCCACAACTGTAAATTGTTTCGAAGTGTTGACAAATTGTTGGCAAAGCCAGCAATAAGAATATGCCTGTGTGTAAAATCTAAAGCAGCACAAAATATTTTCACTTTGCTGCACGTCAAGTATGCATAGCAGGAGGAAGATGAAGAGGAGGAGCATGCAAAATAAATAACTATAAGCACAACAAAATGAATGCTATGCATTGTTGAAAAATCTAAATCAAAATTGAATTACGAGTATGCTAAGAGGGATAGATAGTGAGAGAGAGAGAGAGAGAGAGAGGGGAGAGGCAGAGCTCAGTCAAGCACAAACCCTTGCTTGGCTTACCCCGCTGCCTGGCTAAAATGCTTTGGATTTTGTTTATCGTCTCTACAAAATATGGCTGGGATGTCTAATAAGAGTCGACAATTGGCTTTTATTGAACTGAAATTGAATAAAGAAGTTGCCAATATGCAAACAGTCTCTGATTCTGAGACTCTGTCAAATATCATATACATTTTCATTAGCCAAAAACTTTGTGTGCAGCCTCCCATTCAAACAAATATAAATAATTTCGGCTCGAAAGTTTTGTTGCTGTTGCCAAAAAATATTGTTCACTTCCTTATATTTGCATTGGCACATTTCATTTTGTTGGTTGTTGTTGTTGTTGTTGCCTAGCTTTCTAGTGCTTCAAGTGTTTTGGCCAAGTTTGTGTCAAACGTTTTTATGACGAATTTATTGAACAAGTTTCGGCGGATAAGGCCCAAATGTCACAGCAACGACAACAGCAGCTTTTGCTGCCAAACGAAATGAACAATCTGGCCAACTTTATTTGATTTTGGCCAATTCAAATGGCTCTCGAATATTTAGTCAAACAAAACTGTGTGAATTAAAGATTAATTGAGGGCGTATGCGAGTGTGTGTGTACATGTTACCTATGTTCTTTCTTCAACAACATTTTGCGTGTGTTTTTTAATTCATAGTAATAAATAGCCCGTAGCCCACAGAGAGACTGACCCATTGACCAAGCGAGGCCATCAATGCAATTTAAAATAATCGAAAGCTATGCCAACGTTTAACAGTCATAAATTGATTAGGCGACAGCGAAAGAGATAGAGAGAGGGAGTGAGAGAGACAGCCAGAGAGAGAGAAGAGTTGTAGAGCGAGGCAAACTGAAGCAAATGGCAATTTAAATTAACGAAAAATAGCTTCTGCTCTGGCAGCCTCTGCTCTGCTTCGTGTTTTCACGCCGCGTCTGGAAATTGATCTCGAAAAAAAAAACTAATTAAATGCATAACTGTGCGTGAGCCAATGGAAGCACAAGTTGCTATGACAACATAGATGTTAATTATGACCCAGCGCTGTCGATCTCCAACTCCGACGTTGACCGGAACTGCGCTTCGACTAACAGAGCCAGCAAAAAAGAAGAAGAAGACAAAAATCCACCACCAGAGTGAGAGAGCAGCAGCTGCTGTTCACATTGGTCCGGAATTAAGCCAACATTATGGTACATTATCTGCTGCAAGCCCAAAGCTCCGATAGCTCCATTTAACAACAAACATAGACGTAAAGTTCTCTCTCTCTCTCTTTCTCTCTCTCTGTCGCAGTCTGTGAAGCGTACGAATATTTATATTCTGCACGGCAGCAGCAGCAGCGACGGCAGCGGCAGCAGCAGTCAAATTAAAACTCAATAAAAAATTTTAAAATTTATAAAAAACAATATAATCACAACGAGGGCTGCCAGAAAAGTTGGAAATTGTGATAGCAGACTAACAAAGGAATATCCGAAATATATATAGGTAAATATTAGATATATTGTTCATACATACATACATATATTATATTTCCTATATGCATAATAGTTTTTGGAATGTTATCAATCTATATTTTATTTTTCAATGTTAAATTGTTAATATTAATGAAATTCTGTAAGTTCCTTAGACACAGGGTGCGAGCAACAGGAATTATCATTCTAATTTACTGATGGGAATATAATATATACATACATATACATTGCTCCATTTATTTATATATATTTTTATATGTTTTTATGTTTATAGTCATCGCTATACACACATCATATCCAGCGGTTTCTTGATGACTCGCTGTTATAATGTGACATGACTCTTGAAGTAGTATATTCATTTCTTTTCTTATATACTTAAATATATATATGTATATTGCGAAAGTTTGGAAGTAACCCACCCGTGATAATTTTACAAAACACACTCCAATGGGAGAACATTTAACAATTGATGTTGTTTTGAGTTCAAAGTTATGGGCTTCAGTTCCATTCTGCATGGGAGTTGCCCTGGCTAAAGCCTATAACAACACATAATTCACCAAATACACACATACATGTGCTATCCACACATGTACATGTATTCATGTATTTGGACAACAATCAACCCTGTAAACCTACCTGTTGTTTGGCGTTGTGGTGTCGCTGGCTGTGTTGATCTCCTGAATGCATGAATGATTCCCGAGCAGAGCAGAGCAACCGCATTAACAATAATGACACCAGAAAACAATTGAAATAATTCTAGCATAAACTTTTAGCCAACGTTTGCCAACAACGGGTACAATACTTTTATTTTTTTTTAGTTTTCGTTACACCGTCAAGGAGTCTATTTGGAAAATTGCAGCGGAGAAAAAAAATTCGGAAAAAAATCAGCAAAATTCCGCAAAAATAGTCCAAGAGTAAATGCTTCCTAATATGTGTTAGAGAGTGAGAGAGGCCTTCCAAAGATGCAACTATTTCGACTTTTCCATTGGCTGCTGTTTACTTGGCTCAGCTTGTGGGGCTGCGGGGCCCAACAGACGCATATTAAACTGGAGCAGGGCGATCTGATTGGTGTGAGTATTCAATTAATATTCGAATATGTACATATGTATGTAGTTGAACTTTTACTTCTCTTTCAGCTGAAAGTTTTTCCAGACGGAGCACGGAGTGCTGTCTATGCATTTCTGGGAATACCCTATGCACAGCCGGCTTTGGGATCGCTACGATTTGCGGTAGGTGAAACTTATGGCACTAACTGTATTTTAACAGTGATATCGTATGTAATTGCAGCAGATCCTTTAACAGACTGTTAAGTAGAATAATCGATATCGATCAACAATAACTATAATCTCTAAAATTTCAAATATTGCTCTTTCATTTAGCCCGCCAAGTCGCATAATGGGTGGAACCGGACGCTTCAAGCCACAGCGATGCAGCCCATTTGTCCGCAATTATCAAATACGATTTATGACGAGAGCGCCGATGGCAGCATATCTCGTGCTGCAAGCAACAGCGAGGACTGTCTCTATCTAAACATCTGGACACCTGAGTCGGGCTTGCGCTATGGAAAATTGCCAATGCTGGTCATAATTAGCGGAGAGGATTTCGCCTATGACTGGCCGCGTAATCGCATAAACGGCATGGATTTCGCCGCCGCCGAGGGCATTGTTGTGGTCAGCGTGCAGTATCGCAACAATATTTATGGGTGGTTGGGACTGGGTCAGGATCATCGCCAGCTGCCGGGCAACTATGGATTGAGTGATGTTCAAATGGCGCTGCGTTGGCTACAACGCAATGCGGTCAGCTTTGGAGCCAATGCCGATCAATTAACGCTGCTCGGCCATGGTAGCGGAGCTACTTTGGCATTAGCCATCGCTTTACAGCCTGCTCCTGATGGTGCTTCGTTGTTCAAGCAACTGATTCTGATGTCCCCGGGGCCAGTGCTGTACGCCTTGGGTGCTGGCCATCAGGAACGCATTGTGGCCACGGGTCGCACTCTCGTACATAAGCTCGGCTGTCAGTTTGAAGAGGCCCAGCACCGTCAGCTGCTGAGCTGCCTACGCCGCAAGAGCTCCGAGGATTTACTGCGTGCCTATGAAAGCGTTTATAATCACGGCAATGCCAGCATGCAGCTAGGCGTTCAGCTGCCCCATTCTGATGATTTGGAACAGCGCTTGGCTAATGTGTCTCTGCCACCTATGCTTCTGGGCATTGGCTCCAATGAGGGCGCCTTCATGCAGGATTACTGGCTGGATGTGGCACGCGATGGCCAGCAGGCCCTGCACAGCTATATCAATGCAACGCTGCTGCCAAATGTCCTTCGCTCTATGAATCCACACCTGGAGGCGGGTGCGAGCGACACTCAACTGGCAGCCATTCGTTGGCGTTACTATAGCGACGATGCCTCGGTCACTCAGCTGCTGTGGGGCATGCAGCGGCTGCTGTCCGAGGCGCTCTATGAGACGCCCTTCCTGCGCCTGCTGCAGCTACTCAACAATAGCAGCAGCGTCGGCTATGCCTATGTCTTCGACCAGTCCCATGCCCATGCGATGGACATGCGCGGCAGACAGAATCTGTTTGGCGGTGCCTCGCACAGCGCCGACCTGCCGCTCCTGCTCGGTCCTAGCTTATTCCAGCAGATTGCGCGTCGCCGTTTTAGTGCCGAGGAGGAGCAGCTGTGCCGCAAGCTGCGCGACTCCTTTGCCAACTTTGTCAAAGGCGGTAATCCCACACCCGGACGCATTTACGATGCCTGGCAGCCGTACACACAGCAACGTCCCTTTATCTATGCCCTGGGTGAGCGGACCAAGAGCTTAGAGCTGCCAACCAGCGAGGATGAGGCCGCCATTGAAGATCTACTAAGCGGTAAACAGCAAATCGGGATCGGCACAGATCGCAGCTTGTCCAGGACAAACCGACATGACAACTATCGGCAGGGCAATGTCAACTCGTATGTGACCAACAACCAGCTAGATTCCGGTTACGGCAATCACTTGCGACGCGTTTATGGCTTTTGGCAGGTGCTATTGCCTTCCACTCAGGATGGTGAACTCCGCGATGGCAGCGGCGGTGTCTTGACACAGCGTGTAAAGCTCTTGGAGGCCAGTGCAGATGCGGCACGCTATCGCCAAGGATTTTATGCCATGCTGGGACTGGTGTGCCTTCTCCTTGGCTGCCTCGGCTTGTGTGTCTATCTGCTGCGGCGCGAGTTGCCGCTCAGCAGACGCATCTCATCAGGAGAGCCTTCTTATGGTTTATGACAAAAGTGGTTTCGTTGGACGACCATCTTTGGACGCAAGGCCCAGCATGGGACTGGCACGAGCGTGGCCAATGTCGAGTCTTGGCGCAAAGGTGGTCGGACAGCGAAACAAGAGCGAGAACGAGAGCGAGTGCGAGAACCAGCACCGAGTAACCGGATGCGACGTCCAAGACAGTTGCAACCGTACGATGATCCATCAGCGGGTAACAAGGCTACAAACATTGCCCGAGTTACCGGAATTGGAACAGGAGGTAGAGCAAGAGATGGCTGCGGCGACGGAGCAACAGCAAATGGAGATGAGGCAACTGTTGCGGAACTCATGGACACTGTCCGCAACAAATACGAGCAAAATATGGCTATTAAGAACTGGCAATACCAGTTGACTTGTGATAAGTTTTAAGCATAACCAAAGAATCTTTTTGAA
>NW_022046114.1:12544-23530 GCF_001654015.2 Drosophila navojoa | reverse complement strand
GACAAATTCAAAATAAGGCTGTTCAATTCCCATTTTATGGTCACTCTATTCTTTTCAGTGCAGCCCTGGAACTCTTATTGTTTTTCGATATTTAGATGGTTTTGTAAATCTGGTCACACTCATCACGCAGGTACATCCACGGTACAGCCTCGGCGAAAAAAGTGTATTGTCTAAATTGTTTCAAGCATTATTTTGACTAGATAACGTTGCAATACGGTGCCCAGTGCGTTGGGAAAGATGACGCGCATAACTAGAAGTGACATATCACTTGATATGGAATGCTGGGTCGAGGAGCTATCCCCAGCCCAGTTAGCATACTACGAGAAAATCACAAACGAGCACAACGCAGTAAAAAATGCGCTTAAGTCAGCCGTCAGTGCCAATGAAGGCAAGGAGCTATTTAATGGTCAAGTGTTTCAGGCGTACTCCTTCAAAGGTAAGGTGCTGCAGGAGCTGAAGGAGGCCACGCTGCCTAAAAAGCCGCCAAAGCCAGAAGTACCACCCTCAGCTCCAGCTGCTGCTGCTACTGGTGGAAGTGGCTCAGGGCGGGGGCGGGGTCGACCACGTCTGTCCTCGAACATTGCCTACTTGGAGTCATCAGACGAGGGCGATGACGATGTGCCGCTGGCTAAGCGTTTAGCTCTATCCGCCGGCAAAAAGGCTGTTGCTGCGCCGGCCACATCGAAAGCGGGAAAAAAGTATGCAAGTGCTGCTGTATCACCCACTGGCAAATCTTCACCACAACCCAAAGGTGGTAAGGGATCCGGTTTGGGATCTAGTAGCAAGTTATTAGGTTCTGGCGAAGCTCCGCCCAAGAACTTCCGTCCTGCAGAGGTTAATTCAGTGGGTGGTTTGGTAGTGGGCAGCAACGATGACAGCGCGAGCAAAGATGGTAAGGATGCTAAGGATGGCAAGGATACGAAAATGCAGGGCAAAACATATCCGTCGCTGGTTGTACTGGCAAAGCCATTCCTCAAGGTTAAAGATATGGCAGCCACGCGCAGCAAACTGGATTCCAAGGTTAAACTTGTACTAATGCTGACACCCAATAAGTTCTGCGAATGGTTGCTTCAAGAAGGACTGTTGCGTGCACAGCAGCACTGCATTAATCATCGCAATAACGAACTCAAGTTAGGTAAGCAGAATTCATTATGACCGTTCTGATCATCATTTCTCTGGATAACACCCAAATATATTGAGCAAGTGCATAACTAACATTCATTATATGTATCCTAGGCGTTTATTCTGATATCAGCAAGTTCCCATATACTGGCGGCTATGTGTGGATCAGCGAATGCTGCCCATATCGATTCGTCTCGGTGTTCAACAATTCGATATTCGAAGGGGCTCAGCATCCGCCAACATTTTTGCTCAAGCTAATATACCACTGGGCCTGTCAGACTAGCATCCAGAACGTTGTGCAGTGGGTGAAGGTGGACAGCGTCTACATCAAAGGCATTTACACGTGGCTTCGTGCTATTTGCACCCTAGCGGTGCATCAAAAGTGCAAAAAACTGGGTGGCCCCGGCAAGTTTGTAGAGGTGCGTTCGAGCAGTTTTTCTCATGAAAATATTTCATTAACCTATATTTGTTATGTATTTAAAGGTGGGTGTCATCTCGTTGGGCACCACGTCGCAGGATGGCGCGCAACGTCAAGTGAAGGTTGAGGTCCTTGGCGTCTACGACTATGCGGACAAATCCATACGGCTGCGTGCCGTAGAGCCAATTACCGATGGTGATCGGAACTATAAGAAACGCTTTCAGGTACAAAGATATATTAATTCCATTTGATAACTTTTCTAATAATGTATTCCATTTCTCATTTCAGGCAATTTTAGAGCCGCTTTCCCGTTGGGTGCACAAGGACAGTACAATTTGCATAGACCTGACTGTAGACAAGATAACTCTCTTTAGCATGGGCTTCAAGAACATTGTACAAGCTGCAGCGACTGACAATGCAGCAAAGCATAATAATTCAGCAGTCATGGAATACTTGCGTCGCATTGTGCCACGCATGTTCCAGAATACCCTTTCGTTGCTGTCGCGCCAGATGATACAACAGTTCCTCGACGAGCTGGTCTGGCGCGAATCTTTTGGAACGTATGCACTGCAAGCATTCAATAATATCATCATACACATTGCCGAGCAGACACGCGTGACCACCAATGAGACCATCACACAACGTCTGTATCAGGTGGGTATCAATAAGCTTACCATTAAATGCAATAAAATTATTCAATTATAATAATCAATTTTTGTTAAACAGGTTGCAACGAATCCGTTTAAAGACTGGAGCGTACTGCCTCCCAATTACAAGGAGACACCGGCCAATGCCACTCCTAAACGCCTCAAGAAACGTTAGTAAATCATCGATAGATAGTATGTAGGCCGTGATTAGTTGTAATAGTTTAATTTTATCATATGGCAGCAGGAGCTGCGGTAAATGCCAAACCCGAATTATATTGTAATGCCTATGCGTTTTGTCACTCCAAAACTAATGTAATTTTCAATGTCCACGTCAATATGCAATTCACATATTTAATTATTTTAATATATTTTTTTTACAATCCATTAACATCGTATGTTCATGAGCGTAATTTAAAAAAAGAAATTATTTTGACCATGTTTGTAAATTAAATTATATTCGTGATATTTTTAAATGAGTCAGCATTTAAAAACTGATTAACATATAATTTTACTTTTGGCATTCTTAAAATGTGTTAACTTGTTCTAAAATGCAGCAAACGAAATAAAAAACAATAACTGAAACTGATTATGAATATATACAAAACAATGTAAAACTGGTACTTTTTATTTGCATTCATTATGATTTTTGGAGTGATATAACGTATACAATGGCATTAACATGATAATAACATTCAACTATGATGGTGGGTCATGATGATTTCAAACATTCCCCCGAAAAGATTGAGACTAAACTAGATTTCCATATCCTTAAGAGCGGCACGCAAAGAATGATCTCGTTAGTTAATGGATAATTATAATGGACCTTATCTTCTCGTTTTGTAGCTATCAGCGATTCGGACTATGTGAATGCAAGCAAGGAATATTCAACTAAAGTGAAGAAGGAGAAGGAGCGTGAAAAGGAAAAGGATATTTTGCCAGCGGGCAGCAAGCGTCGTGGCACCGTCAGCACACCTCCACCTGTTGTTAGTAAGCCCGCTCCTAAGGCGTCTAGCGCTAAGGTGGCAGTAAAACCTGGACCTGCTAAATCGACTACGCCGGTTGCGCCGCCGGCCAAAGTGCCGGTTAAAAAACCTAAGGACACAAAGGAAGAGAAGGAGAAGGTGCCTGTGGTTATCAAAAAGGAGGAAGACGAGCTGAAGGGCCTTGAGGAACTGTACTATGGCATTAGCGATGGCACCGAAGAGTTTTACGAGCATTTTCCATATAGCTCGCCCCGAGCTAATCCAGCGGAGCTAACCAGAACAGTAGAGTGTCCGATTTGCTTGAACGGCGAAACCTACGATTCCAACGAGAAGCTACAGACTCATCTGGTGTCGCACATCTCGCCCGAGGGCAAACAACACCAGTTCCAGTGCCTCTTTTGCCTGGAGAAGCACGCAACCGAATCTGTGCTGGCCAAGCACAATCAAATCATGCATCCTACCGAAACCAAGACAGATGGCTCGCCATCCTATCATTGCTTGATTTGCCAGCAGCGGCACAACTCTCTGCATCTGCTGACCGCTCATCTACAGAAGGTGCACAGCACTCTCGAACTGCCGTATTGGTGTCACTCCTGCGGCTATCGTTCTTCCTCGCATCGCGATCTGGTGCGGCACTTTTACGACGACCACAAGAACCAAAACTTTTTGCAGTGTCCCTACTGTCTCGATGTAAGTGAAATCTCTTCGTTTCTCATCTGTTTAGCAAACTAAATAAATTTCTTGCAGATCTTTTACTTCACGCACAAGGGCAAGGTCAATCAACTGCGTGTTGAGCATTACTTTATGCATTTGGATGAGCATGTGAACAAGCGTGATCCGTCGTTGCGCTGCCAGAAATGTTCTCTGAGCTTCTTGGAGAAGGGCGACTTGAAGCAGCACTCTGTCTTGCATCACGTCAGCATGACCAAGACGAATAGACCAGTTCGCATGCTGTTGAACAACTCTCTTCTGATTCCGCCGCCCAAGGTTCGCACTCATCATCGCGAGCAGCCGCCATTCTCGACGTACAAGCGACCAGTTTTCTTTGCTTTCCTTGAGGGCAAAACGTGCGCAGAGTGCAATACAGATATCGCCAGTGAGGAGACGCACTACACGTAAGTACCACTAGACAGAATATCAATGATTGTTAACTGACTTTCTTAATGCTCAACAGCGGTTGGCTGCACTGCGTTAAGTGCAATTATCAGACATGCTGCGAGCGCGCTCAATTCCGGCATGGGGTGGATTGTAATGGTAATTTCGTGGATGCCATGGAAGTAAATATGCCGCAGGAGATGCACTGCATCTGTGGCTTTGCCACCAGCAATGGCAACAAAATGGCACAGCATTTGGCTAGCTGTGGTCTGAGCACCTGTTACCCCAGCGTAGAGGCGGCCAACGAGAATGCCGTCAAGCGTAACATGCTAGATATGTTGGGTCTGGTTCGTCGCGACGGCGAAACGTCAGGCGAGGGCGGTGAAATGGGCGATGATGCCATGGACGACAATAACGATATGATACCAACACCAGAAGATGGCCAACAGCAACAGTTGGAGCAGCAGCAGCAGCAGCAACAGCAACAGCAGCATGACAATCAGCAGCAGCATATGCAGCATCATCAGGAACCACCTCAAGCCCCGCCAGTGGAAATGCAAACAGATGAACAGCAGCAAGGGGAATATATACAGTCTCAACCTGTGCCTGAACAAATGTCCCATCTGGCTGAACAGCAGCAGCAGCAGCAGCAGCAGGAGCAACAACAGCAGCTACAGCAGCAACACCAACACCAACAGCACGCTACGCCAATACAATTTGGAGAAATGGAGGCGGCGCCTGTCATGCTGGATCCGCAAGTTCAAGCAGCCGCCGATTACGCTCAGGTGTCTGTGGTGCAGCAACAACACCACCAACAACAACCATATGCAATGACTGGCTACGGCCAGAGCGCGCTCTCAACAGATATTGATATGCCCCTAATTGGTGAGCTAGCTGAGCCCAATGCGCCGCCAACACCCCAGTTTCTCGGTGAGGTGCACACACCCATGTTCGATGCAGTGGCCGCAGCCGAGCAGCAACACTATCATGCTCAGCAGCAGCAGCAGCAGCAGCAACAACAGCAGCATCTTCAGCATCATCATCACCATCACCCCCAATGATACAAGGCGATGGGCAAGCTTAAACCACGCGATTACACGCTGCCTTGGCAGAATTACTAGAAATAACTTCACCAATTTACAAACACACATTCATGTATATTGTTGAGTATAAATTGTATTAATTTACATACATTACAATTTTGTAGATGAGCATCAAAATATTGCACAGTAAATATTGATCGACGCTTGCAAAACTTTAAAAACATATAACATTAACTGTCCATATGCAACTCATAAACGCAAAATAAAAAAAAAAAAAATAAAAATATTATAACCACAATTTCTTCTATTACTGCGAAAAATTGTTAAATCAGTATGTACAGGACATTTACAAAGAGGACGTGGTACATTTTAAAATTACATTTAACGATATAATTTTGCCTTACTATTTACTGTTTACTGCTTCTGTTATTATTATTATTATTATTGCGAAACCTTCGAAAAGTTATGATAGACTGGTTGCTCCCTGACTGAGCCAACTGACGTCCTCGAAATACTTATGTTGGTGAGATTGATTTTTACATGTTTGGAACTGTCTGATTATTGAGGTCGAGTTTGTGATCTTGATCCTTGGTCATTTATTCTGCTGTCTTTGTTTGGACTTCAATAGAGCGGACAGTACAAGCGCTGTGTCCAGCTCCTGTTGTGTGCCTGGTTCGTTGTCCAGCGAAATCTCAGCAGCACGTTCATGGAAACGCGCCAAAACGCGTGGGCGGTAATCTGAGAAAGAAATCACTTTTAAATGGATGTCAGCGACAGAGTATAAATTGCAAGTTTGTTGCTTAAGTCTTCTATTTTGTAGCGCCCATTAAGCTGGCTGCTATAAAACTCCACACACTCACCCACACTTCCTGCCAGAGGATTGCCAGTGAGGCATAGCGTCTCCAGGAGCGGCAGATTAGCAACATGATCCACCTCATCCAATTGCTCGATAAGATTGCAGCTCAAGTCCAGATTGACCAAGGAGAGCAGTTTGCGCAATCCGCTTATCGATTTGATTTTGTTCTGTGCCAATTTAAGAGTCACAAGATTTCCCATGGAGAGGTGCCAGTCGACACAGTCGGATATTAAATTGCCTGACAGCGAGAGCAGTTGTAGGTGTGGCAGCTCTGCCAGATTCTGTATGGCGCGAATGCGATTTTGCTCCAGGATTAGACGACGCAGTTTGGGCGCAGTGCGTACACTGCCATCGATTTGTGTGAGCAGATTGCCCGTCAAGTCCAGCTCGGTTAGCTCATTCCACGCATCTGTATTGAGCAGAGCATCCTCGCTATTGGATACCGCGGGGTCCGGCAGAAGACTGGGCACATCACAGTTCTTATGCAGATTGTCGCAAAGGAGCACTTGATTAATGTGGGTAATTGTGGTATTGTGCACACAAATCGTTTGCAATGTCGGTTTTAAAAGCTCTATGTCCACGATATTCTCGGTGGAGAGAGCTGAAAATTTGAGTGTTCTGAGATTGCGGAATGCGTTCAAGTTGAAGCTCAAGCGGTTAGGAATGATATTGCTGCGTCCAATTGGTACATCCACCGTGTTGTAATCCTGAGCGAAGCTGGCATTATCCTTGATAGGCGTCACGACCAGCGACTCCAACTGCGTGCTAAAGTCCAGTACGTGCGAAAAGTCAAACTTACCACCTTGCTCATTACTGGGCGGGCAGGGCAGAGCGAGCCGTTCACTGATGGCATATATCTGGAAAGGTACAAGAAAATATTGATTGATAATAGCAACTAGTTGTAGCAAAAGTTTACGCTTAAGGGAAACAATCTCAGGTCTCAGTTCGCACTCCTCATTCTTTAGGTAGACCATTAGCAGCCTGTAGAGCAATAATACTCCCATCAGTCTACGCTGCTCCTTTGTAAATTTGCTGCGGGCCACACCGAAGTAGACGCCCACTCGTCGGTTGGTCAAATGATTAATGCCCAAGGCATCGATCATAGCTGCCTCACGGGTGTGTGCGTCATTTGATGAGATGCCACTAAAGCTGCGCAATAATACAACGCCACGGTTCTGCTGCCAAAGATGTACAATAAGTGCCAGCTTGGGATCCTTAGCCAGTATGACTGGATTGGCAGAGCGCAATAGCTTATGGGCTTGATATAAGTGAACGTATGGACGCGCCGCCTTTCCCTTGCCCACATAGAAAATGGAGCGAAGAAATGTGAGCCACACGTCGACCTTGTGCAAGTACTTGGCTCTTGGATTTCTCAGTCCATCGGTAATGCGGGAATCAAGTAGCAGATAATTGAAAAATAGGCGTTTGCTTTTATCATGCCGCGAAAACCACCTACGATGCCGCTTGACCAGATTGGAATGCTTTCCGATGCTTGCAAAGCTACTCTCCGACTGAAGAGTATATTGCAGCTCATGAGAGAAACTAGTCGAAGGTACGTGTAATTCGCCTAAAGAGTACTTGATGCCGCGAATCTGTACAAATTGGTGGACGAGAGGACGATCTCGAAGCATGGTTAATACGGCGACTAATAATTTATACATGGTAGTGCATCTACCGTTAAATAAATGTTTCAGTTAAATTATTAAAAAAAAAAAAATTAGTAAAATAGAATTGAATATGTGAAATTAGAATGTAAAATAAAAATATACATATGTATGTTAACAAAATTGAGTTTTTGTAAGTATAACCTACCTCTAGGGCTGAAAAACTGTACTCCTTTTTGGCACTCAGCAGCGCATCGCCACTTTCGTGAAAAAGCTTGGCAAGATCTTGTAACAGATAGATGATATCGTACTTGTTGAAATCCAAGAATTCAGCCAACAGACGTGGCAGTTCCTTGCCAAAATGGGTGAGTAGCTTTTGCAAATAGGTTTCCAGTTGCTCGCGTCGCTGTTCTAAGAACGCAGGCTGCTTATTGCCCACAAGCTGCAAATAGATAGAAACATTCAATTTTTTCCAAGAGCTGTCCCTAATTCATTTTCAGTGGGCGTACCTTCTTTGGCGGCAACAATTTTTTGATGATGGATATATCCTCGACCAATTTATCGTGCAGCTGGGCAAAATCACGATATCGTCGCTCCACAAACCAATCCACATTGCCCACACGAACCTGTTGCTCCAAGCGATTAGTAATCTTGGTAGTCATTTCAAATATTTATAATTAATACCTTGATGTCATAATACGTGATCCCAGCTGAGCTTTCTACAGAATACTTCGGTATTGTCACCGTTGTGTCTTCATATTGACGGTAATAACACGACATAGTTACGTTTGTGTTTTTGCACTTGACAAAGTATTTTACATTTAGCGATTAAAAATTAACATAATTGTGACATTTGTTTAATGTATGTCTAAAACGAGCAACTGTTACTAGTGCCTAATCAGGTTTAGTCATTTTTGCACAGCTGATTCTAGTCGAGATTAGAGATGGACATTGTTGCAGATCGGCAACAATCGTAGTTCACATTATGTTTATACATATATATATTAAATAGAAAAAGCATGTATTTACATTGACTACATAACACCTTTCATATAATTTTAGATTTATACTTTTTTTTCATATATTGAAAGAGTATTTTGGTTTGATTTTTATGTTAACGCCGGTGTCAACGAAGAACTTATTTAAATGTATCGATATATTGTAATTGAGCGTACAACATTTAGCAGTCTGGCAACGCTTATCTGGACATCGGCGTTTTTGTTTATATTGTTTGTTGGCAATTTCCATTTAACAAGTGCTGACGAACAGGAGTTTGATGATCTTCAACTAAGCAATGTCACTGCCCATGCACTTAAGCGTAGCAATAATAACAAGCAAAGCATAAAAGAAGTGACTCAGGCTAAAATGGGGTTTCTAGGCGACTGTGTAATCGTGTTCGTGTCGCAGGCAAGCGGCTTTATTCATGCTTTAAATGATTCGTATTACAAACGCCATTTATTTTGTTTTCCAGATGCTGTTCTTTGCCGGCGGCTGGCTGTTCTTCAATAAGCAACTTTTTAAACACTATGAAATCCGTCACATATCTGTACAGTTGATATTCTCCTCAACATTTGCGTTGTCCATTACCATGTTCGAGTTAATCATATTTGAAATTATTGACGTATTGGAATCAAGTTCCCGTTATTTCCATTGGCGTCTGGGACTGACCCTTTTGTTGGTCATGGTTACCGCCGTGATACCTGTCTACATTTGCTATTCTGTGATACACAGTATTTCCTTCTGTAAGGCAAATACCTAACAAACTTTAAGACGTACTACAATTGATTCGATTTCTCGCCGCAGTCTCCGATAGATGGGTCCGCATTTTGACTACACTCTGCTGGTTTGTCTTCCTTTACGGACTTTGGCGCATCGGTGAACCATTCCCGCTGCTCAGCGCATCGCATGGCATCTTTACAATAGAACAGGGAGTGTCACGCATTAGTGTTATTGGTGTAACTGTCATGGCCATCCTCTCCGGCTTTGGTGCTGTTAATTATCCATACACTAGCATGACCTATTTTATCAAGTACCCGTCGAGCCCACTCATACAACTGTAGGCTTATCTGATTTTCGACTAATTGGTTTGTTTTTATTGCAGGCCCGTTTCGCGAAATGACATCATATGTTTTGAGCGCCGATTGACTCTGACTATCGACATGTTGACGGCTAAAAAGAGGCGCATTGCAATGGCTGTCTATAATCATAATAAACAGCATCCCACGAAGCCTCGAATTTGGGATATGCTCACCTCAGCAGTGCATCGCACAAATATCGATGGGGAGGGTAATGAAATTGATTCGATATTGTACTCTATCATCTTTTTTATTTATTTATTTATTTATTTTTTTTTTTGTAGATATTAATCAGCTAAAACTCGAAGTTTACGGCTTAGAAGAGTTGCAACGATCTATTTTTCTAGAGCTAAATTCGCTCAAAAACATGGAAGAGCGTCAACGCTGGTCGCAAACACTGCAGGGAAAATACTTTAATGTGCTGGGTCATTTTTTTAGTGTCTACTGTGTCTATAAGATATTTATGGTTAGTAATGTAAAGATATACAATTTTAGTCACTTGTAATTTGTGATTTATTTTTACAGTGCTGTATTAATATAATATTCGACCGCGTTGGCCGTAAGGATCCGGTGACGCGTGGCCTAGAAATAGCTGTGCACTGGTGTGGCTTTGATATAGATTTGGCTTTCTGGAACCAACATATATCCTTCCTCCTGGTTGGCTGCATTGTGGTTACATCTATACGTGGCCTGCTGCTCACGCTCACAAAGGTACGTGATTTGTTAAGTTAAAATGTATTTCAATAAACTTAATTGTTTCTTTGCAGTTCTTCTATCGAATTTCTTCCAGCAAATCAAGCAACATTATTGTATTGATTCTGGGTCAAATAATGGGCATGTATTTCTGCTCATCAGTTCTGCTGATGCGCATGAATATGCCAGCCGAGTATCGCGTGATTATTACAGAAGTCCTTGGCAATTTGCACTTCAATTTCTACCATCGTTGGTTCGATGTCATATTTCTGGTCAGCGCCCTGACTACCATTATTGTCTTGTATTTGTCGCGCAAACCGGTTCGCGTGGACGATACAGACTTGAATTAAACCAAAAGAGAGTAAAGATCATGATATGTTATGATAAGCTAGGCACAATTCAGTTAAACATATTTAATGCAAGCTTTATGTTATAAAGATATATGTCTAT
>NW_022046113.1:63925-75041 GCF_001654015.2 Drosophila navojoa | reverse complement strand
AACCAGTCAAAAGCGCTCACAGCCAATCAGTTTATTAGCCAACCAGCCAGCCAATTCGTCAATCGCTCAATCAGTCAGATGAAACTTATTTGCATATTTGTTATGCATAGATAAGTCAACAGTCGCATGTCTTATGCTAGATGGAATGATCCAACAGTTGATGCTCCAGCCACCACAAATGGAATACACCCCGTGTAGACTATGTCAATAGGATATAATGTAATGTATGAAGCTCGCATTGACAAGACTGAGGCTGGGACAGAAGCAGTGGTAGAGGCAGCGGTAGAGGCAGCGGTAGAGTGGTAGAGGTAGGGGCAAAGAGAGTGGCTGGTTTGGGTAGCGATAGGGTTAGCTGTGGCGAGGCTGACGGTCGCTCGGTCGGCGCTGTCATTGTACTGCGGAGCATTTTTGACATTTGCATAAGTAGGCGAGCGCCTTGATATAGCCCAATGGCCCAGACCCAGCCGGAGTCGCATCCCCAGCCAGATGACACCGTCAACGAAGCAAACGTCTCCAGAGCTTGCCTTTGTTTGGTGTTTGTTCTTGGGGGCCTGGGCCTGGGCCTGGGTCTGGGCATGGGCCAAATGAGGAAGTTACTTGCAGTGCCGGAAGACTTCAATGAAAACTAAACTACAAATTTCAAGCACAATACAAAGCGGTTGCGGGCAACCTCCCGCACACAGAGTATCTGTGTGGGTGTGCTTGTGTGTGCCCGCATGGTAAGCTCATTAAAGTCTTACTCACACACCCTGTGAATATTTCATTAAATTTGCATTGCTCGGCAGGGCGAGGCAGCACGTGTTTTGGGGCGTGGGGATATGTGCCAAACATTAGCATAAGCATTTCCATGCCAAAAAAAATAACGCCCCTCTCGCACCGACACCCTCTCCCTGCCGTTCCCTGCCAAAGAGAAAATACTAAAACTAACAGGCATGAACGGGACACGTTGGCAAAAAAGAGCCGGAAAATGAAAACAAAATGAGTAAAAAAACCAAAAAAACGAAATTGAGAAACTGAAGAAAAAAACAAAAAACGCGAAAGAGCAAAAGCGCAAAGGCCGAGACTACGCCGCGAGTAGATTTGCAACAAAGGCGGGGCTCGAAAACTGAAACACGGATACGGACACGGCCGATGATGGCCCGGGCCAGAGCCCGTGCATCGCGTTGCTGCGCGGCGGCGGAGCTGCTCGTATTTAATAAATTATGCAAAGTAACCAAGCTCTTTTTTTCGCTGTATGTGTGTGTGAGTGAGTGTGTGTGTGTGTGTGTGAAAATAAACCAAAGTCGGCTCGCTCGCTGCCTGGGCCCGGCCTGCCTGGGCTTGCCTGCATGCGCATACATATTGGTGGCCATCATGTGGGCGTGGCCCAATTGTATTGTAAGCTGCATTGGGCATAGGCATAGCCGTAGCCATGAGCCGGGGACTGCGGACGTGAGCGCTTTGTTCTTTGTAAATGGTGAATGCATATCTAATGGATTAAACGGCTGCCAAGTAGGGTTTGGGGTCTGGCGTTGCGCCTGGCCGCCACTTAGCTACAGTCCCGCATTGCAAAGGACTCTGATTGACGAAGCACACACACACACACACAGACACACACATTAACACACCATTTCTTTTGCTCGACGGTGTCAGCTCTGCCCTGCCATTCGTGTCTGTCAAAGTGCGGCAAACAGAGCACAACAGTGCAGTGAGATATGCAGATACCCTGTAATTAGCCTGCCACAGAGACCCATCAAGTCGTGCATGGCCCACAGCTGGCTGCCTGGCTGGCCTCTGCGCAGTATTCAAATTGCGGAACTTTCGCAGGAAATGAAGATTGAATTTCCAGCTGGAGGAAGGCTCATCATCCAGTGATGAAGTAAACGTTTATCAAATTACAAGAGTGGCCACTGGCTGAATGTGGCTGGCGATTGCCTTTCACCTCGCCGAGCAAGCGCCCTGCCTGCTTCGTCTTCCCTCGGCATCTTCTACCTGAGCGGTGCGCAAATAATGATGAAAAAGCGAAATTAAATACTCAATAGCGAGTCGAGTCATAGCTATCGCAGCAGCGCGTGCAGCATGAATGCAAAAGTGCGATAGAAAACTTCAGCTATCGGAATTTAATTATATTAAGTGCAAGGACTGGCGATAGTTGAGAAGAGGAAGAAGCAGAGGATGGCATGCAGATACTGCAGGAGTCTATGATGTCATAATGAAATTAAGTATTCAATAGAAAAATTGAATATTATGTATACGCAGGGCGAGAGATCAAAGTGTGATGGGGAGCAACAGTTATCTGAAATTAATTACAATAAGTGTGAGACCTGCGAGAGTTGACAAACAATTGGCATATTACACTGGACAGAGCGATAAGCGGATGAACGAATCAATCAATGGGTGGACAGTTGAGTTGGCATTACGTATACGCCGGGTTATGCAAAAAAGTAATAGAAAACTTGAGCGAACAGAAATTAATTGAAATAGATGTGGGAGTTGTGGCCGTTGATGAATTATCATGCAATGCATAAGAGAGCTATAATGGAAAAACATCAATAGATGTCAGATTACATAGACACCAGGTATAGTTGGTATGGGTTAGCAATTTAATTATTATAAAACTTCTGAGCGTAAAAATAATTAATAGTTGAGTTATTACGTATGCGCCAAGTATTGCAGAGGCTATAATAATTAGAAAACTTTCGCAGGTCGATCACATTGAAACAATAGAATATGTCAATGAAGAACAAGTTCGTACATTACGTATACGCCTTGTGGTGCAAGAGGAAAACTTTGGGTTATTAGAAATTAATTATAATGGAGAAACTTCTCATAGTTGACAAATTATTATATAAAACATTTAACAACTTAAATGTGATAAATTAATCAATCGGTGAGCACTACATTACGTATACGCCAGGCATGGCAAAACTTTGGCAATGAGAGGGACAGAGAGAGAGAGAGAGAGAGAGAGAGAAACGTGTGAAAGTGTATTACCATATAATACGTAGCGAGGCTATTGTGAACCGAAAACGATTACACAAAGAGCAGTATAATGAGTCATTACGTATACGCCAAGTAAGGCAAACAAGTAATGCGAAACTTTAACTACAGGAAATTAATTATTATAGATGAAAAACTTGTAACAGTTAACCAAAAAATACCCTAGAAATCTATGAAAATCGAGTAAAACATATAATAAAGGAATGTAAGGCTCAGTCGACATTACGTATACGACAGGTAATGCGAATTGGGGGGAGAAAACTTTAACATGAAAAAATCAGATGAATTGCAAACCTGTTACGAATCTTGCTATAGATTTCCACTTTTCTTCAAGACGAGTTTAGCTGAAATGAAGCTGACAATTAGATCTAATGGCAAAGTCAGTGACAAAGAGGCTGGATTTCGCTTGAAAATCGCTGCAGTTTGTTGCCAAGTTATGGGATTTAAAATGTTGAGCGAAAAAAGAGGAAAGCACATAAAAGAAATATATGAATAAAAAATAAATACATTCGCAAATGCGCGCATATGTGTGCCTGTGTGTGTGTGTGTGTGTGTGTGTGTGTGTGTGTGTGTGTGTGTAAAGCATCACATTTGGCGAACACGAAGCGAAAAAGATTCGTTAGCAAGCGAACAAAAAGCAATTTTGTATAAATAAACGTAAACGGATATGTAAATAATAAATAAAACACCCACGCACACACTCACACACACTATTACACACTCATACACACACACACACACACACACATCCGCAAACAAACATATATATTGGGCCAAGGCACGGGTGCGAGCGAGTCGGGCAGAAAGAAGTATAAATAAATGACACTAACATGTCCTGCACCAGCGGGTGTGTGGGGGGCTGGAGGTGCTGTGGGGCAGGAGGAGTCAGGGGCACAAAATTTCAGCTTGCATAAAAAGTTCCATTGAATTGAAATTTATTTACGATATTTATTGAGCATGTGGCACGGAAGGGTAACGGCCGCCGCGAGTCGAGTGAACGACTGCCAGATACCCTGCCCGACTGCCCGACTACCCGACCGACTGGCAACAAATGCGCATACCACTAAGTCAACAGTGAGCGCTAAATGTGCGCGCCCCACTGGGTGGGTGCGGCCACAGTTTATGACGGCGCAGTCGACGCTGGGCCAGCAGGTAAAATGTGCAAATTGGCCAGGGAGCCAGGCCGAGCGGGCCATATCAATTGTGCGGCCAATCGATAGTGTCTGTCGATAGTTTTAAAAATGTTTTAACAGTTTTAACGCAAACATTGCTGGTATTCCTGCAATGAAAACGAATAAAAAACGAGACATGAAAAAATACATAAAACAGAAGCAAATACAACAAGTTTACATATGCACATATTCATTTGGGAATCTGCATTCCATAAGATATTTAAAGAAAAATCTGTGATATAAAAACTATTTGTTGAATGCTGAATTTCAAACTGTTTGGAATTTTCAATTGAAAAAAAAAAAAAACAAAAATGAGAACAAAGCCATAAAGCAGCTCGGCTTTAAAATATAATACACTAAAACTATTATGGCTTTACTTTGGGCCGAGGCATATTTTGGGCATTCGGAGTCCTGCTTATTATCATACCCTGCCCTGCCTCTTAGTTAACGGGGCATGTGAGCCGAGCAGTAAAAACGTTTCGAGTGCTTGGACTTTTGGCTGCTGCTGGAAGCCTTTGTCTGCCAGCTCACATTAAGCATTTTAATGACTGCGGCGTCTTGGCCAGGCCAAAGCGTATACACAGACGTCTTAGAAAACACCAAGCCGCATAAGTAGCTATAATTTTGCTAATTTCCCAACACACACACACACACACTCAGACACACACACTCAGACACTCTCAGACAGTCGAGTATTGGCAGCAAAAAATAAAAAGCGACTTAAGTATTTTGATATGCGAGTGAGTCCAAAGATAACGGAAGCGGAAAAGCAGTGTGTGTGTGTGTGTGTGTATGCTTCAGCCACTTTATATCTGCCCAGCCCTCACCCCTCACCCTTTGGCTGTCAGACATTTGAGCTTGTGTTGTCCCAGCGGTCTTTAGGTCGGCCCACAGTGCGTATTAGTAATTAAAATCATAAAATCATAATTAGTGCATGTCAGAAGAACTTTAAGAGCTGACCAGAGGGACAGATAGCGACGGCGCCTACTAAATCCCATATCATTTTATTGCCCACTTTATGCAGATGCAAATCAGTTAGATGGCAATTAATTTGATTCCTCCAGCTCCTCCTCGCTGCAGCAGCTAGTTTTACTTTTAAAACATGTCCCGAATGCGAGGCTATAGCTGGGCACTTAATTAAGCTCGACTGGGGCTGGCCCCAACGGCATGTCGAGCCAGCAGCGCGACATTATTCAGTGTAGCCCAGGTAACATGGCCAATAAGGAGATATTCCGTCCGGCAGCGGCATTAATTGCAATTTCGTGCATGGCGTAGCAAAAAACTAGATTGAGAAGTGCCACGAAATGAAGTAGTTCATGCTCGAACGGAAACACAACTAGGGATCGTATAAATTGAAAGACGCTTGATAAGTTGATTGAGAGCATGGCCATAACGTGTTTTTGGCCATTGGCTTAAAGAGCTCTTCATTGAAATGCTGTGTGTTTTAAAGCGCAGCTGTGTGTGTGTGTGTGTGAGTGTGTGGATGCTGAGCATATAAAACGAAATGCCTGGATTATTGCAGCTAGCCAAGCAGCGCTTGAAGTAGTTTGCACAACTGCTGGCACTGGGAGCCGGAATAGAGAGAATAAGAAGTAGAAGGCAGCAGCAGGGCTCGCGGCTAGCTAACCAGTTTGACTGTAGATATTGGTGGGGCCAAGTGCCGCAGGGCCAATGGCGTGGCCAGCTCGGGCGCCAGCTGGAGCGTATTGCTGGCGCTGCCAATTGAAACTGCAAATGTGAAAGCGGAATAAAAACAATTGTCCGCCAGCAGCTAGGCAAAGATTGTGTGGCCGGGTCCTGCATGCCCTGTCCTCGATAGGGTAGATCGCCTGCGAGATGTGAGAGCTGCCTCGATTTCAGCAGAGCATCACGAAAGTCGACTGGCTTCCTGAGACTGGAAAATATTTTTATATTTTATGTATATACATAATTGCATAATATTATCCATAGACACACACACACACACACACACATACACATGTATGTGTTTATCTATATGTGTGGCATTTACATGCATGCAGCCTGCCCGCACATGCGGCATGCGGCCAAAGCCTGCCAACATATTTATGTGGCCATCGTGCTCATTAGTCGTCGCATGCAGCAGGCGGACAGTCGGGCGTGCGGACTCTAATACATATGCAGTAGGCTGCAATCGCAATGCTATTAGAATGCCTGTGTGTGTACATAAATTTACAGAGATTGAGCGAGGCATAGAGGGGGCCTCTCAGTGTGTGTGTGTGCGTGTGTGTGTGTGCATCTCATGAATATAAAAATGAATATTCTGCATTTGATATGCAATGAGCAGAAATTTGACGCAGCCTCAGAGAACCAATTTGCTACGCTTATTTCTGTTTGTCTGGCATTAATCAAAACTACATTTAATGCCAGCTCAGTTTGGCTTGCGGCGAGGCTGACCAAACATGACCGACTCATTTGCCAAGTGGAACAGCTCAGCTGTGGCATGTGTTGAGCTGTGGAAGCAATCAATATGACTTGCCATTTAATATTTAATTAGCTTACATTGCATGTGTGAAAAGGCATTGAGCGAAGTTTCATGAAATGCTGACTCTATTTTTAGTAAGCAAAGTCACGGATTTCTGTATGCATATTAATCTGATTTAATTCCTCTACTGTGAACTATGTAGCAGATCTTAGCCACTTGAGTAGTCTAGAGCCTTCGGAGACTTTATTTAAGAAGGAAACCTTTTGAAGGACTCTACCCAGCATTGTGTATCCATATTAGATTTTAGACTGTGCTCTTTTTTCCACAAGTTCTTTTCATAATATATATTAAATTTTGATTTAATATACTTCCGAATTTCACAAATTTAGAGCAATTCGAGATTAGTGCAATTTCATATCAAAGGTAAGCGAAATGATATAACCCATATTAAGAAATTTTCATGAAAGATCTCATTATCCTGATATGATGCAATGAATGAATTCTTTTAGATTAAAAAAAATATATATACATTTATAATAATTTTTATGAGAGATCTTTTTCTTATAATACGGCATAAGATTTTTTTTTTTTTTCAAATTTTATTTCCATATATAAGGAAAGCCCATAGGAAAACCTATTCTTAGATGCGATCAACCATGGCAAATAATTTTAATTTTATTTTTCAATTATTACTATATGGTTTTTGCCCACTATATATATAACTGATATGTATATGATTGGCCCAAAGGCTTTGAGACTTGGCCAATTCAGATTTATCTGTTGATTTGCTTGAGTTTTCATCAGCTGCTGTTGAGGCAGAGGCAATGTCAACATTCCACAATTAGCTCGTTTTTCTGATCAGGCAAACAGAGCTGCCAAATGATTGAAATTGTGGTGCAAGCAGCTGCATAGACTTGGTAGTTAACACTGCTTGCCAATACCCTAGCAAATGCTCCAAGAGGCTATGATATGTGATGCATGTATATGCGACAGACAGTTGCTAGAGCTGACTAAAGACTCGCCGAGAGATTGGAAATCTGCTAGAAGCATATTTAATACAGTCAGGGTATTTGCTAGTCAGTCACATGCGACAAGTGCACACATTACCAGGAAGCTTTTTTTTTTGTATTTCTATTTTTATTTGTATTTTTTGGCTTATTCGTTCGTTGGCATTGTCTGCTGTGCCGTTGACCCCTCGACTCGGCTCGGCTCTGGGTCTTGTCTGCCAGGCGGCAAGATGGCTGTCGAAATTATTGTAACGGTGACAACAGCAGCTGGAAACCATTTATGCTCTCTCTATCTATCTGTGTGTGTGTGGGTGTGTTTGTGTGGGTGTGTGCCAGCACGTGACTGTGTCTGCTGCTGCAGGTAATCTCAGTGCTTGGCTTCATGTTTCTGCTAGGCATGGCAATTTTGTTTTTTTTTTTTTTCTTTTGCTACTCCTTCGTTCTGTTATCTTTTTTTTTTTTTTTAATTGCGCACAGTCAGTCGACGTCAGGTAGGTGGGCTGGTTGGCCGGCAAATGCAACTGTAGCTCCATTTGTATGCACCGGTTAGAGCACAGCCGCAACTTTAAAAGATGGGCCAACTTAATGCCATGCTCGACTTGAGCATGCTGCCATGGTTGTTGTCATTGTTGCCGTTGCCGTTGCCGTTGCCGCTGACAGGTGACGGTGACAGTCGACTAATTGGCCCAGCATCAGACCACGACCCACAATCTGGACAGGCAGCCAGCCAAGCAGCAAAGTGGACGCCATCCGTAACCCTTTCCCGCAGCTCTGGCTGACTGAGTGGGTGTTGGATGTTAGGACAGCTTACATTTACTTTACCACTGCAGCTCCTGCTCCAGCTCCAGCTCCTGTCCATGATGTGACAGCCATTTTTCAGCAGGTGCCCGCTCGTCGTTTTGTTCGCTTGTCTTGAATTAACAATTCATGCGCCAATCGATTTATCAAACAATCAATTAAGCCAAATGCACTGCACTTGCAGCTGAATGAAAAGTTGCTTCAATGCCATTCCGAGTCCTAGTCCGAGTGCTGCTTCCGTTGTTGCTCCAGCTAAATATTTACGCCCCCCCCCCCCCCCCCCAGACGCTCTCCACATTCGCTCCCATTCACACGTGTGTCCATGTGTGAGTGAGTGTGTGTGTCTATTCCTTTTCTTTGTGCTAAGGCTCAAATTTAAATGTGGCTATGCACGGCCAAGTGGATATTCAGAGAATTAAGCTCGAATGTTCGATTGCCATTTGAGGGCGAAAAATTCTGTCTAGCCTGGTGCATATTGTTGTGCCTCAACTGTTGCTTGCCACTTGACTTGAGTGTGTCTAAGCTGGCTTGATTGGTTTTCCTGGCTGCCTAGCTGAGGGCATTGGGCCAAACTTCTTCTCAACGAACATTCTCAAGAGGGGCTGCGACTAGTTCTCCCCTTAAATATGTTTGACAAGTTTGCTGAAATTTCATAAATCGGCCTTATGTATTTCCTGAACTCATTGTAAATAGGCAACAACATAGGGCATATTGGTTCTGGGAGCATGTGTGCTACAGGCAGAAGGAAGCGTGGCAGACTTCATAAAGTTACGGCTAATAGTCTTGGGCATCTGTTCTGTCCGTTCGATCGACCCTCCGTCCGTTCATCCAGTTGTCCGTCTTTCCAGTCGATCGTCTGTTCGCCGTTATTTCCCAGCATCTCATCCTTCATCCATCCATCTGCCTTACACTTTGTCCGTCCTTCCGTCCGTCCGCCCTTCTGTCTGTCTATTTCTCTGACCACTCGTCCTTCCCTCCATCAATTCTCCGTTTTTTCCCCTTAATTGTCCATCCTGCTGTCCGTCTGTCTGTAAACGCATACGGATCTTCGGCTCTCACACCTTCTCCTCTCCGGGTACGGTAAAAAGTCATTCCGAATTTAAATTTTCTATGCTTAGGGTATCTCCTAGTCGGTCACTTTCAACCAGATTCCTCTTATGTGTATGTGGTCATTTTGTGGACCGCTTCAAGTGACTTGACATATGAGTACTTCACTTCGAATCGGATTCCAATTGAAAATTCCCTCGATTTCAATTCAATTTTCATAAATTTTCTTCATTTCGCTGGAACTGCGAGGGAACGAACCATAGTTCAGTTTAAGTGCCGACACCCCATTGTTTAATATTAACAAATTCAATTTATTATGCACAAAACAGCTGAGCGACAAGGCTCGCTGTGTAAATACTTTTGACACGTGCTGTCTGTTGAGTGGCATGCATACATGGCTTAAAGAGAACAAACTCAGCTGTGCTGGAACTGTTCAAGATTTCAACAGAGAGCTCTAGTGAATGTGAGAGTGTGTAGCTGTGTGTGTGTGTGAGTGTGTGTGTGTGTGTGTGTGTAGGTATATTAAATGCCATAATCCAATTATCATCAAAGTAAGCGCATTGCTGTCGCCTTTCAATTGGCCCAAATGGCTCGCCGCAACTGCCAAAACTTATTTGGCCCTTAGTAGTTTGTGAGCTAATTTTGCAGCCAGCAGCGATAATAGCTGCCAGAGGGCCTGGCTGGCCTGGCTCACCTGGCAGCTGGCAACTTTCAGCTTGCAACTGGCAACTGGCAACTGGCAACAGTGGCACATGAAATATTTACACGCGGCTTCAGCAGGCCGTCGCTTAAATGCGAATCCGGCATTGGGGCAGCTGTCGTCATAATCATACGCTGTCAGTCTCTGCGCTTTATGCAGCTGCCCTCGCACTCGCATCTCTGCAGGTGTGTGTGTGTGTGCGCGTGTGTGTGTGTGTGTGCAGTGTGCGCCGGACGGACGTGCAACATGCAGTTGGCAGCGCTCAAAGCGTCGCCTAAATTATTCAGAGAAGGCAAAACACTTGATGTCCTAATGGTGTTTACATGCCCGCTTATAATGCCGTGAATGGCAGCGATAATGCATTTAAGAGTCGCAGCAAATGCCAGGCAAGTGGAAACAAAGCGTTCACAGCGCAATCGCCTGCACCGCCGCCATGCTGCGCCACCGCCATGTTGCATCAAGCTCCAATCCTATCTATGTCCGGGCCAATTCCGTATGCCCTTTCCATGTGTGTGTGTGTTTGTGTGGGTTTACCATCCGCGTCTCTCACTCCCACTCTCCCACGCTCTCTGTGTGTGCTGCTCCCATTAAGCCTGTTTGTGCAGCCACTGCTGGTAAATACTCATACTTGGGGGGCAAAAAAAAAAAAAAAAGAAAAATAGAAAACCTGCTGCGGCATTTATGTATTTCACTTCACTTTGTATACATGCATACATATATGTACATACGTATGTGTGCGTGTGTGTGTTTGTGTAGAGTCAAGTAGACAACGAGTGAATGTAACTGTTGATCAGGGAGGGAGCTGCCAGCTGGCTTAAACATAAAACGTTTCAATTCCCTGACATCAGCTGCTCTTTGATTCCATCAGTTGCACATATTTCATATATGTTTACACTTGTATATACATGTGTATATAATATTGTATTTAAGAAGCAGTTAAGTAGCTTGATCTGCAGAAGAACGAATTTCT
>NW_022046113.1:45891-57411 GCF_001654015.2 Drosophila navojoa | reverse complement strand
TGTGTGTGCGCTGTCTTCGTTGCATATATTATATATGGGGTTGCTAAATCACTTATGCACATAAATATCATGGCTTGTCAGCCATTGACTCTTTATTCTCTTCAACTCTCTCCCTCTCTCTCTCTCTCTGCATTTCTCTCTCTTTCTGTTCAAGCTGTCACAAATGCGCATTTTGGTGCATTTTTTATAGCGTCAAGTGTGCTTAAAGTCTAACCAAAAGGCATGGCACGTACGCGCAGTATTCCCCAACTGTGCCTGTCAGCTGCTACCGCTACTCCTGCTACCGCTACTCCTGCTGATGCTGCCGCTACTCCTGCTGCTGCTGCTGCACAAACGGCATTTGAGGCGATTTAACTAAAAGAGTGTACAGAGAGAGATAGACAGGCAGGCAGAGAGACAGAGAGACAGAGAGAGAGAGAGAGAGAGACAGAGAGAGGAAGAGAGGGATAGCTGGATAAAGACTGCTTGCTAGCATCTTATATACACAGCTATTAACTGATGCTGCCGAGCCCGGGATTAGGATGAAGAGGGCGAGAGTTGAAAGAAGTTAAGACTGAGATGAAATGCTGCGCGTAAATCCTCATTAATTGCACGCACATTATGAAAACGGATTCGAATTGATGTGTTTGGCCGTAGCAGCCGGGCAGTGCTGCCCACTCCTCAGCTCAGCCACGAGTCAAATCATCTAGCCAAAAAAGCTAGAGGAAGCTAAGCATGGAAATACTTATTTATAATATCTTTAAAGAACTAATAAAGTTATAAGAAATATACTCAAAAATATATTAAATATGAGAGTAATCAAGTGTTTAGTTAAGAGAAGGCATGAAAAGAGAGAAGGAGTCGGGCGACAAATTACTGTGGACTGAGTGGATGATTGGAATGAAGTGTGGAGCATATCCCTCCATCAGCTCAATCAAGTGCGTTTAAGAATTCAGTTATACCTCGTTTTTCATGCAGCATTCCATACTTGCATTCAAATACCTTGATCAAACATGAAAAAACATGAAATTTTGAGGTTTTATCTCTGCTATTGTTACGGCTAAAAAAAGGCTATTTAACGATTCAACATAGCTAGCAAATATGGCTATAGCCAGCGCCTAATGCAGGCTGGCAGCACTATTTGTAACACACACACACACACATGCATACATACATACATACATGCATAAATACATAGACTTATGCATATAACAAATCAATTTGACGAGCTTAGCATGTGAATTGCCTGGTTATAAATGCGGCAAATGTTTGCCTTTGTTGTGTGTGTATGTATGTATGTGTGTGTGTGTGTGTGTGTGTGTGTGTTCGGGTCATGTCTTGTTGCCGTGTAACAGCTGCCAGCTGGCCAAGTACCTACATTTTTCGTGGACCGAAGGAGGCAGCAAGTGAAATCCTTTAACAAATGACTGGGCCAGGCCCAAACAGCTTCTCTAGCCAGAGTCAGAGTCAGAGGCAGAGGCAGAGCCAGAGCCAGAGCCAGAGCCAGTGCCAGACTGCAACTCAATCTCAGTGTGTGTGTGTGTGTGTGCGTGTGTGTTACCGTCTGCTCTTTTGCCTGCATGATTTATGCACATTACGCTCCAAGCTAGCACACAGCTGACTCTGTGTGTGTGTGTGTTTGTGTGTGTGTGTGTGTGTGTATGTCTATGTTGTGTAATGCAAAAGTGCCTGAACGCAAAGCCAAAATAATGCGCAGCATTAATGCCAACAATCAGTTTAGCACTGAATGCTGATGCCCAGTGCTCAGCTGCAAATAGAAACTGAGCCTCGGCTTGACTCGCCCCTAAACTGAATCTGAATCTGAGACAGAATCTGAGGCGGAATCTGAATCGGAATCGAATACGGAATCGGATTCGGAATCGGAATGGGAATTTGAATCTGAGGCATGTGCTTGACTTTAGTCGTTGCATTTTTGATTGTGACACGTTGACAAAATTGCTGGCATCAGCTACGTAAACGTATTTGTGCAATGCACAATTCATGTTCCGCCTCCTGCTGCTGCTCCTGCTGCTGCTGCTCATAGTGGTGCTGCATTCAAGTGCCAACTGTGCTGCCACAGCTGTGGCATACACAATTCGCCTCCTGCGAGCCGCATGCAAATTTTGAATGATTGGCAGCGTTTTGTTTGTCAAAGACTCACTTTGCAAAATGCAATAACAGCAGCAGCAGCAGCAGCAGGAGTAGCAGGAGTAGCAGATGTACAGCTGCCCCAAATGAAGGCGTAACGGCCCGCTGGCCGAGTGGCCGACTGGCCAAAGTGATTGTAATATGGCAAATACTATCTGGCTAGCCACAACTGGCTCTCCGGTTGCATGTCAATGTAAATGGCTCGGAAACGCAGCAGCAACTGCAACAGCAACAGCAACTGCAAATGCAATTGCAGCTACTACAATCTGAGCACCGTTTGGGGTCAACAAATTTGCTGAGCTGTTGGGATGCCTTAAAGCTTTTATCTGCATGCTGCTTGACCCCCTGGCTGACTTTCATGTTAGTTGACAAAGAGTTAAAGTTTTACTGTCAATGAAAATGGTAAACTTGTTTGTTTGTTGCGGCAACTGAGGCAGCTGAGGCTGCTGTGGCAACGGCTCAGCCGCAAACAAGTCAGCAAATATAGGCTTTAAGGTTTTTCAAGGATCAGCATATCTGTGTGATATGCTAGTCAAATATTTGACAGCCATTGCGATATCTGTCAGCCAAAAACTAACGGGCGACACACATGTTGGGCCAATGTGCATGCCAAAGGCATTATTATGCTTGACAGTGACATGAAAAATCACTAATTCAAAGATTTCCTGCAATTGTTTTTAGCTCTCGCGTCAAATTAAATGTTAGATTTGACAGGCAGCTAAACTTAATAGTTAATTATGAAATTATGAAATGCGTTGCTCTTATCTATTTCTTATTTTACCTTAACTGTTATCATTTTGCATGTCAATTGATTATTGTAGGTTACAATGTGAGCTTTAAAGTGCTTGTTAAATTTGACAGCAGCATGAAGGAAAGTTGCCCTTGACACTACGAAAGTTTTACTGAAGTAGATTCAATTTGACATTATTTTAGATTTGGATTTGGATTTTAGATAGATTTGGATTTTATTGACAAACAGTAAACCGCTTGTTAAATTTGACAAGCACTTTTAACAGTCAGCTAAAAGTGGTTTTGTCTTGACATCTTCTTATTTATCTACTCTTTCTACTCTACTTTTGTTATGTATTTCAATCTATTAGCAATCCAAATGTCAATTTTCTTGAAGTGAGCTTCAAAGTAATTGTTAAATTGACAAGAGCATTGCCGCTATACTTGTTCCGCGTATTCTTAGGAGTAACTACGAACGATCTATACAATCTATCTATCATAATTGTATGTTGTCAGCTATAAATTGTAATGTCGAATATCAAACTGCTTGTCAAATTTGACAGGCTGTTAGGTAAGGTAAAAGGCTCTGACTGGGCTAATCCACACTAGCTGTTATTTTTCACAACTGCTTCTATATCTCATCAATTTGAAAATGAAAACGTATAGCCAAACATCTTGTCAAATTTGACAGTCAGTTAAAGTTAAAGTAACTCCGGCTGCAAATCATATTTCCTCTGCCGACTGCAAACTGCCATCAATTCAAATGTTTTTGAATTTCAACTCCAAAGTATATTGGCCAACATTAAATTGCTTGTTAAATTTGACAGGCAGTTAAGCACAGGCACACAACGCACAATACAATAGCAGCTGTGGCCAGCCACTAGCTCGAGCAGTCACGGAGGGCGAGAGAGAAAAATGAATGAACTTATATTCTAATGTGATTCCATAAATCATGCGCAACTTTTTCTGCCTTCGCTCTGAGTGAGACCAACTGTCGACTCTGTGCTGAGATTTGCTGAGATCGGATGCGGATGCCGCCAGACGGTCTGCATGTGTGCGACGGCATGCGTATGTGTGATTATTATCACTGATTGCAATCGATGATGGGGTCAATTGTTAAAAATAGTTACGTTCGTTATGTGGCTCGGGCGAGCAGTCAGCCGGCCCAAGCATTCATAAAAGAAAATATTGCTATTGGGGTTGTCGCAGTATTTCAGTTGCTTTCTCAGCTTCGGAATAGATTTGTATGGGGGCGGCGGCGACCGTTTGATGGCGCTTATTACTTGCAGCATTTGGGGGCGCTTGTCCTGTGGCAACGACAAAGGAATTCATAATTTCACTTGCGCCAAAAAATTGTCTGTGGCACTGAGTTGTCGAGCAGCTGAGCTGGGCGAGATGCCGTTGGCTGGCCATAGGCAGAAATGGCAAAAACACTTAACAAGTTTATGAAGCAGTTGGGGCAGCAGCAGGAGCAGCAGCAGCAGCAGCAGGAGCAGGAGCAGGAGCAGCAGCTGTGGCAGTGGTGGCTGCTGAACGGACACATAAATAACTCAATGCGCGTTGAGAGGAGTCGTGTTTCGCGACTGACATAAATTTTAATGCCGCACTTGAAACGCACGAAAGGCGCTGACTGCGCCAAAGATGGACAAACAGTTGCCAACAGACAGACAGACAGAGAGAGAGAGAATGGGAGAGTGAGAGGGATACAGATACAGATGTAAAGCGGACAGTGGGAGCTGTTAAATTCAACGGCATAATGCCAAAATGCTGCACAGCAACCTTAACTCGACCGTTAAGCGCATAAAGCGACCGCCGTCTGCCTCGACCGCGTTTGCATTTTGCGGTCCACAATTTGGCCCCCGCAATCCCACCGAATCCCAGTGTCGTCCCCAGCCAGTGCGCTTGCCTTTCGAGTCGGCTCAGCCAATGCCATAACAATCCCATTCCCGTTCACAATCCGCATTTATCGCTGCATGGGCATTAAACTGTGACTCTGGCTGTGACTGTTGTGACGGCAACGGGTGGTGGGCAGAGGCCGATGGGGCAACAGTGTCCGCACATAATGGAAATAAATATTCGTACATATACATATAAAATGCCCAAAAAAATGCCCAACAAAATAAATAAACACCAAAATCAACAGTGTGGCAACGCTGTGCCCAATTGTGTTCATGCTGCCGCTCTTTTATACCCTCTCTCTCTCTCTCTCTCTTCCTTCCTTTCTTCCTTCCTCTCTGCTGGCACAGTTCAATCAATTTGCTAAAGGAACAAAGCTGGGGCCACTGGCTCCACTGGCTCCACTGTTGCCCATGATAAATAAAAATACAACTATCTCGAATCAAGCTAAACGGAAATACTCTTTCAATTATGCGCCCTGTTAAGAAATCTATAAAAAAAAAGCAATAATAAGAAGAAGCGGAAGGGAAAAGACTATAAATTAACTATACTCTTGACTGGGCTTCAGTGGGGCTCAGCGATAACAACTGTGGGGGGCGACAGCAGAACAAGAAGAAGAGAGCTGCACATAAAACATTTCCATGTCGATTATCAAATGGACCAGACTTACGGAGAGGCCAGCGACTCTACGGAATACAAGATGACGGCAGAGTGGAGTGAGCGTAAAAAATTGGCAACTTCAACTGGCGAAAAGCTCCCTGGACTATGAAGAATATATTTCAATATATCATTATTATTAGCGGAGATTGACGGAAAACAATATATATATATCATTTTAAAAAATTTAGCATTAAAAAACTGAATTTAAACAAAATTAAAGTAGAGGCAAAATATTTAGAAAATAAATAAAACAAATAATTAAAAAAAATATTAAATATTATTCTTTCATATTTTTTTTTTCTATTTTTTCATTACTCTAATATTTATATAAAAAAGGCGAATATATGGAGACAAAATTAAAGAATCATTTTTTTTATATATTTTTTTTTTGATATAATAAGACATGATTCCTGATATAAAAATTATTTACTTTGTTTTCCCATTTTTTTTTTTTAAAGAAACAACATAATATTTTATTTTTTTTTTTATTTTATTTTATTTTTTTATTTGTTTTAATAAAGTATTCAAAATGTTGACAAATTAAAAATGCAAAATTTTATTATTTGTTTTACAAGTAAATATATGAATTATCAATTTTTTAAATTATAAAGTGTGCTCATTAAAATGCCATTTCTAGCAAACTGTTAAGAAAGGTTCTTCAGCAGGGTATCTGTTAGTCTTTCACATGCTACTCACACTCACATTATTCGCTTTATTTGAGCACTGTTTGTGGCTTCAAAGCGGTTGCGGCAACAAAAGAAACAACTCCGTCAAGCCATAAAAAATATTAATAACGAGTAAAAATGTTGCAGATAAAAACTGGACAACAAACAGAACGAGGAAAACAAATAATGCACACACACACACACACACAGAGCCATACAGTGAAAGAGGGGGAGTGAGGGAGCGAGAGTGAGAGGAAAATGGAGAGTTTTGCATTTTTAAGCCGATTTCTGTTGACAGTTCTGCTGCCGCATTTATTGTGTTGCAACAAGCCACACGCAGAACGTTGAGTGGGAGCCGTCGCACATTGATTGGCTTTGGTGTTGGCCCTAATTAGACTGAGAGACAGAGCGGGAGAGAGAGAGAGAAAGAGAGAGAGAGAGTGAGAGACTTGGCAAATAGAAAAGCCCTATTCAAGCTGCTAGTTCCGCGCGCTGTGCGGCTTCAATTGAATTTGCCCATCTATTTGCAGCTGCCAATTTGCGAGCAGGCAAAAGTTGAGCTGAGTCGAAACTCAATTTGGGACTACAGTTTGAGCTGTGGCCGGCAGCGAGACTCGAGACTCGAACTTGCCCTGCGCTAATGTGAAGACTGCAGCGCATAAATCCATTAAGCTAATCACAAAAATTGCAAAATATGTTGGCAAACGACGACGTCGGGGAGTTCCCCACCCCAGCCAAAAAGTGGAGCAGCAAAACAGCTCAACGGCTCAGCGCAGGCAGCGACCGACTGGCTGGCATGGTCAATCGCACAGCCTAAGCCATACAAAGCCATGATATGCAAAAGGAGTGGCTATCCAATCGCAACATCACCCCCAACAACAGCCCCGTTCCCTGCTCCTGCTTCCTGGTCCTGCTGCATTTGCTGTCGCAGTTGCTGCCGGCTCGCCAGCATCAGCATCAGCATCAGCTTCAGCCATCTCACTGAGCCGCACTAAGCCGACATTTAAGACTTTTCCATCATTTTATTTCATTTCATGTGCACCCGATTTTCCGACAGTCTCCCTCTTATCCGGGCTCTTATATATATATTATATATATGTATATATATACTTTTTTTTTTTGAGAAACTGTTCAAGCACTTCGCTTTTAATCTTGCAGCATTCAGCATGACAGCGACAGCAACAACTGCGCTACTTGCGCACAGTGGAACCAAGCGATTCGCTTTGGTATATATTGAAATATTTATTTGTTATATATTTAATGTTGTTTATATTTGATTTATATTTCATATCTTGTTAGTTTTCATCATGCACAAAAGTTTAGCGAGTTTACAAATATTATTCATACTAAAATTTTCTTAACTGTTTTTAATAAGAACTTTTTATATATCTAACGAATCTAAAACTATGTAGATAAGGTATAACTCAGAAGGAAAGACCATATATGATTGATTATGATATTAGTAGAGTGAGTAGAGCATATAGTATTTATTTGAAACTGTCTTCATTTATCAATCTGGTACCACTGTGCGCTGCCTGACCATTGGTTTGGCTTCGCCCAGCCGGCGTGGAGCAAGACGGCTTGAGGATTTTTGAACAATTCACTGGATACCAGCCCAGGGTAGCAGGGCAAGGAGTGCTGGCAGCCAGGGGCTGGGGGAGTGGCTGGTTGGCTTGGGCATAGTATAGGCATATAAAAATTACATAAACCAAGATTAAGTAAGAAATTTCTGCACATTGAAGCTGAAGCGGAAACGAAAATGAATATTGAAATTGGTTTGGCAGCTGTGCATGTGTTTTTTCTTCTTCTTTCGCCTGCCTGCCTCCTCCTCCTTCTCCTCCTTATCCTTCTGTTGTTGCTGCTGAGCATTTTTTGTATGCAAGGGAATCCCCAGTATGTGGGTGTGGCAGCCACATGAAAGACTTACAAATGCGGCGCCATAACATATGCAGCGCACAGCACACACACACACACACAGCAGGCGAGGCAGCAAAGTGTGTGTGTGTGTGTGTGTGTGTGTGTGTGTGTTGCCACACATGGCACATGGCACATGGCAGATGGCAGATGGCACAGGATGCGCAGGACACTGGGTCGGACTGGACTGGAACTGGGCAAAAATCGGAAATAGGCTGACCAAAGTCACGAAAGCTACAACCATCTGGCTGCTCGCTACAAATCTGGGTTCCATTTTGCTACTCGCACTTACGTGTACATGTGCAGCCACGCCCATTGCGCCCAGAGCTCACAGTCGATGGGCCAGAAGCGAAGTTGCACAAAAATGCTCATGTCAAAAACTAATGCACTGAGAGATGAGATGCGCATCTCTCTCTCCCTCCCTCTCTCTCTGCTTGCTGCTGCTTCTCCTGCTACTGCCACTCCTGCTGCTGTTGTGCACATTTTAATTATGTGCCCGACTATAATGTCAGGGCAGAATTGCAAAAGGCGTGGCCATGTCTTTGCCTATACGAGCATAAAGTTTGTCAATCATGCAACAATATTGCACAGGGACCGTAGCAGGAGCCGTATAACTGGAACTGGGCGGGTTCAGTGGGGCTCTTTGTGTGCGGGTGTTTGTGAATTTGCCAGCCAAATGGCAAGTAAGCAGGCATTAAAATGAAATGGAGACTCGACAGAAGATCAGACAGTTGCCTGCTGCCTGTTCCTGCTGCCGTCTCCTGCTGCTTGCTGCTGCTGCTGCTGGTACTCATTTAGTCGATTAGAATCTCTTCGAGCTGTCGTTGACAACACCCAGTTGTCGTAATTTAATTAACGCAGTCACAGCAACAGCCGCTCACGACGTCAACCATCTGCTGGGTGTAACAAGCATTTATGGCCAGCATGAAAATGTAAATGAAAATGGAATTGCGGCAGAAGATAAACACGTTTGGCCAAATTACATATTTTTGCTTTTGTATTTGGTTTTTCTGCATTTGTATTTTGCATTTATAACCATCTATGTATGTCTCTGTATATGTATCTCTGGTTGGGCTATACGATTTGCGTTTTACAACCCAATACTATTTGCCAGATACTATTCGAGCAGCAAGTGCCAAGTCTTATGTTCAGTGTAATTAAGTTGATGAGCCATAAAGCAAAAGCTCTATATGAGGACTTAACTGTTATTGGCGGGCTTCTAGATAGTTGCGCAGGTAATCATACGATAAACTAGGACTGTATAAAGTAAGATTACGACATTAGATATATGACATACGAAATACGATAAGCTGCATAAGGTAAAAATACGATATACGACATTCAACATTCGATACGGAATACCTTATACGATAAACTAAGACTAAATAACGTAACAATACGATTTACGATATTTGGCATACGATATACGAAATACCTTATACTATAAACTAAGACTACATTAGGTAAAATTATGGTATACGCTAGGCGACATACGATATACGATATTCTCAATACGACATACGATAAACTAAGACAGCAATAATTCAGAATACGATGGGCGATATATGACATACAATAAATGGTATACGACATAGGACATACGATACATGACATACGACACATGGCGTACGATGTACGGCATACGATATACAATAAGTCTAGAAAACAGTTGGTAAGAATACGATACACGACATACGATAGACAAAATACGATATACTATATACTATACACGTCCAATGACGTACGATATACGATAAATTAAGAATGTAGCTACAACAATAGAGTACTTTATGATTAAATTCAATCAAAATATGATAACTGTTTTCATTTAATATCGTAAATTCGTCCTCCCACATTTAATGCTTATCAGTAGCTGGAACGGCCACGGAAATAGGGTTAACAGAAAAGGAATCACCCTTGATGGGTCAACTCGCAGTTGCTTTGGCTTGTTAGGCAAATGTGAATGGAAAAAACTAATTTGGAATTGAAGCCTCGCCAAGAGCCGACGACTTTCATCCCATTTGAAATGTATTGTAATGCTTGAGCTGCGATTTCATTCCAGATAATAATAAGTAAAAGAGCTCTGATGGGGCTTTCGCCTTCTTTTTTTTTAATGGCATCTACTCGGTTTACCTTTGCATATTTGCGGCTGCTGCGGTTGCTGCTGCTGCTGCTGCTGCTGCGGCTGTGCCCACAAATCTTGAGGCAGAATCAGCTTGCAGCTCGCCCGCTCATAAAACGCAGCCTAAGGGGTGGGGACCACCGCCGCCCCCTTCCGGGTTATCGTAAAAAACTAACCAGCCATTTGCATGCAAATACAACAGAGACAAGGACACTCGATTGGGCTGGCCAGGGCTGGAGGCGGTTGGCGGTTGGCGGTAGGCGGGGCTGGTGTGATGGGTATGTGAGTGTGATCTGAGCTTGACGGCTGTTTCCGGCGGCAGGTTAGCCTGGTTGCCTACGGATGCTGTTGGCGATGATGATGATGGCGATGATGATGATGATGGCGATGATGATGCTGAGAAGCCGTTTGCCTGTTATTAATTGCGCTGTTGCACTTCACAATTCGGCTTTGCATGCAGAGTGCATGGCAGATGAGTAGCACTCCGTGCCCAAATCGCGAACAGTTCGCCCACCCACACACGCACACACTCACAGAGAGAGAGAGACACACAGACAGACAAAATTGCCAAGTCATTTGCCAACTGTGACTCTGTATGCAAATTACTTTTGCGAGCATCCGGATGAGCGTTGCGGCTGTGACAGAGAGCAACACGAATGGAGGCAGCGGCGAGGCAGCAGGTGCACTCTATAAGCTAATGCATGGCACGGTGCATCAACAACTTGGCCAAGCGAGTCAGAGAGGGAGAGGGAGAGGGAGAGGGAGATATCTGTTTTGTTTGTCTGGCGCGAGCCAACGGCAATGAAGTGCAAAGTATGTAAATTAAAATTGGAATTTCGATAATCTGCGTATCAAATGAACACCCGATGCTATATCAACGGTGGGTATTTATCTCTATATGTGCTGCAATGGCCACAAACTACATACATATATACACACACGCACATATACATATGTATGTATATATGAAGAGCTTTTAAGTCCCTCTCAATGTAGAAACTATGCGCAAAATTGCGCATATTTTTACAGCAACAGCAACAACAGGAAAATGTCTGCGCATTTTGCGAAAAATATGCAAATGGAAAACGCCGAGCCACTTCATAATGGCCACGGCAGGCCAGCAATCGAACGATTAACTTAATTTGAGTAAATTAGAGTGACCAGGCGACGTCCATAATTGCAAAGCTCATTGGGTGGCCAAGAGCCTAAACCGTTTGCGAATGGCAAGCGCGTTGGCAAAGAGGTGATTGCTTGTATAAATATTTGATTAACTTCTCTTTCGGGAGAGGAGCTAATTCGATTAATATTGATCGATAATATAGGGAAAGCTTCAGGAAAATCCACTTACAATACGTATAGATAGATTATTTTTGCAGTATGTCATGTGTCGTAGTCTAATTACAGAAT